>JAPVLW010000095.1:72500-95000 GCA_027382335.1 Takifugu ocellatus
GTTTCCATGTTGTGGATCATTTTGATTTCCAGAGGAACAGAGTGCCTGGTACGTCTGACCTGCTGCTCTGGCTTCATGCTCCTTTCTTCTATGGTGGAAGCAGAAGAGTCCTGATTGCACTAATGTTCATTTTATGAGCACAATTTCCAGAAAATGGTCTTACCTCCTTTCTTACCTGCTGTTTTACTTTTGTTTTAGTTTTTTAAACATTCCAACTCATGTTCTCTCCATTCGTCTGGTTCCTTTTTGGTTCCACTCATCTTTTCCATTGCATAATCACAGCCGCTCTCCATTGGTCGGTCTCTTCTGGCCAAAGGCTTAAAAAGCTTTAAAAAAATCCCAATGTCAGTATGACTTCAACTTTCCACTTTGTGTGCCTGTGAAGGAACAGAGTACTTGATTACTGACTCAGTAAGCATTCTCCAGAGAAAAACATCATATCCTCGGACGTATCAACGTTAAAATAATCAGAAGGATTTTTATTAATAGAATGATTAACTCAGGTGATCCTCATTGGGGCCTGATGACTCCCGTGAGAACAATATTGTTTCATTCATGAACCAGTTAAGTAATTGGTCCCTTTTCAACAATGAACTAGGGTTAGGGTGGAGGGGTTGGGATAGGTTAGGGTTGGGTTAGGGTTAGAAGGGGAAGGGTTAGGGTTGGGTTAGGGTGGAGGGGTTAGGATAGGTTAGGGTTGGGTTAGGGTTAGGAGGGGAAGGGTTAGGGTTGGGTTAGGGTGGAGGGGTTAGGATAGGTTAGGGTTGGGTTAGGGTTAGAAGGGGAAGGGTTAGGGTTGGGTTAGGGTGGAGGGGTTAGGATAGGTTAGGGTTGGGTTAGGGTTAGGAGGGGAAGGGTTAGGGTTGGGTTAGGGTGGAGGGTTAGGGTGGAGGGGTTAGGATAGGTTAGGGTTGGGTTAGGGTTAGGAGGGGAAGGGTTAGGGTTGGGTTAGGGTGGAGGGGTTAGGATAGGTTAGGGTTGGGTTAGGGTTAAGAGGGGAAGGGTTAGGGTTGGGTTAAGGTTAGGAGGGGAAGGGTTAGAGATCAATGAGATCAATCAATCAATCTTTATTTATATAATCATCTGTTACAATCACAATTGTTTCTAGGCCCTTTCCAGAATCCTGACCGCCTGACCCCCAACAAGCAACAGTGGCAGGAAAAACTCCCCTTTAAAAGGAAGAAACCTGGAGCAGGACCAGGTTCATGTATTGATGGTCCTGCTCTGATGGTACAGAGACCAGACGACCATTAACAGAGGGCCTCAAGTACCCTGCAGAGGCAATAGAGTTGGTCCAGTGTTCCACGGCCAGGACGAAAACCACAACCCTAACCACAGTGTTCCTCCTCAATCTGGGGTTCGACGACTGGCTGAATCCTCCTCTCCAGTACTCTGGCATAGACTTTGCTAGGGAGGCAAATAAAATTGGTACCACCAGGACTTTATTCCATGAGATCCTAAAACTGTGCTGGTGATAGATCCATTGATGATGTTTGTGCATATCACACGTGAACATTGATACAGGCCACTTTGAACTGGTTGACCTTTGAACTGGTTGCTATCACAGACACAGACGAACAGACTCCAGAAAAACCATGACCTCTCTGACCTCGCACATGCACTGTCGTCAGAGCCCAGGCTTCCAAACCTGGAATTTGTTTTACCCATATGCTGTGAAATAATTCATTTTCTTAATAATACTGTGCGATATCCTTTAATCATGTGCACACATACACGGACTTGGCCTCTGGTGCAATAACCTACACTGGACATAACATCATGTATATAGTGCCGGGAACTGTGCACCTAACCCGCTGCCTTTTGCCCTATTTTTTATGTTGTAGTATTTTATGAACATGTCTGCACTGAAAGGAGTTGCTTTTATTCTCATTCCATATATGTGGATAGTGACCGAGGAGTGGTTCTGGGGCTCTCGCCAGAAGATGCTGTCATATTCAAATATCCCAACATCTTCTGAGATCTTCACTAGCAGTAGATAACGTTCAGTCCGAACACGTGTATCATGAGAGAAGCTGCTGCTCATCATTCCCGTGTATGACATATGTCACCTGTCCAGGTGATTCGACATAAACCTGGGATATCTGTGCGAGGGAATGTTCTTTGGAGCGTTGCAGTTATGCTCCGGATCACCTAGGGGGCGCTAAAGTAGTGTTCATCAGTGAGACGCTGCCGGGGATTTAAAGGTCTAAAATATTTGTTTAGTTTATTTGCAAAGTCCAACAATGTTGGGGCTGAAAAACATTTAATGTAACATAATTTACTTGGTAAATATGATTTCTAGCAACATTACCCGCTGCGCTGTATTACCCAGAAACTTTGTCTGTGAACATCCTGCACGAACAAACTATTGCACCAGATTCAGGCTGATGGAAATACACAAACCGGTGTCAAGTGTGACCATTTATGTGTGCTTTTCAAATTTAAATACTCTCACAAACAGCAGCCAAAAGCATCATGTTCTCCTCCGCATCCAAACACAGGCCAGGCCTCTGATGCGTTCAGGAACCACAGGAACGGTGGGAAACGGGAATCATCGAGTGATATTTCCATGCTGCAGATGCGCCGGTGGCTGTAATTCACGCCACTACTCAACAGAACATTCCTCCTCGACTCTAGCTTACTTGAGCTGTCACTCATCAAGTTCTTGATGGTCGTCCTGTGCAGCCACTAACGTTCCAGACTATCGACAGAGAACAATTTTATTTATTTTTTTAAAAAGAGCAATTTGCCCTCAAATACCGCGTGAGTGAGTCACAGCGCCGCGGCCAACAGTCGCTCTTTCTCAACAAGTGCCGGTCCGGAGGTGTTTTCCGCCCGGTCCTGAACGCAGCACTCCTCTCCTCTCCTCCCCCTTCCTTCCATAGGCGTCGGGGGGGTTCGTGGAAGAGCCTGCAGAATCACTCACATTCCTGGCTCGGATTCAATGACTGAGACAGACACACACACAGGGAGGGGTGCGCGCACTCGAGCGCGTACCAGCGGCTGAGAGAGTCAGACTGCTGGCGGAGCTGCGGGGGCGCACACGCTGCGGGTTCTGCGCTGCTCCGCGGAGGACAAAAAAAGCTGGAATCTGGCTTCGGGGCCGAGTCGCGGTTCCGTAGTTCTTTCACTTTCTCCTCGACATTTTCGGTTCGGAACTTTTTTCGGTTCGGGACATTCAGAGAGCGTCTTTCTTCAGACATGTCGAACGTGCGCGCCGCTTCAGGGAGCGCGTTGCCGCGGTTGTGTCCGCGCTAACCGGACTAAAAAAGTGCAAACTGGACTTATTAACTGTATCTTTGATGACGCGCTTGGTCCGTCAGAACAACTGTGGGACTCAGTGGATCTACCGGCTCCGGGGGGGCACCGATACACCGACTGGGGGGATTTACGCTCGTAAAGTTGCAGGAAAAACATGGAGACTGTAAGTCGGCAGAGCTTCCAGCCTCATCCGGGACTGCAACAAACTCTGAAGCAGTTCCACCTCAGCTCCATGAATTCTCTGGGCGGACCGGCCGCGTTCTCTGCGCGGTGGCAGCATGAGCTCCTCTTCAAGAAGGACGCCAAGGAGCCCGAGCCGGTCCTCCGCCTGCCGCCGCCGGTGATGGCGGGCCCGCTCCTCATCCCGTCCGACCGCTCCACGGAGCGCTGCGAGACTGTGCTGGAAGGCGAGACCATCTCCTGCTTCGTGGTCGGCGGGGAGAAGCGGCTGTGTCTGCCGCAGATCCTCAACACGGTTCTGCGGGACTTCTCCCTCCAGCAGATCAACTCGGTGTGCGATGAGCTGCACATCTACTGCTCCCGGTGCACGGCGGATCAGCTGGAGATCCTCAAAGTCATGGGGATCCTGCCGTTCTCTGCGCCATCATGTGGCCTCATCACCAGGACGGACGCCGAACGGCTCTGCAACGCCCTGATCTATGGAGGCGCATACCCCCCACGCTGTAAGAAGGAGCTGAGCGCAGGAGACCTGGAGCTGGAGCGCACCGACAGGAGCTTCAGGGTCTACCACGAGTGCTTCGGAAAGTGCAAAGGCTTGTTCGTTCCAGAGCTCTACACCAGCCCCGACGCGGCGTGCGTCCAGTGCCTGGACTGTAGACTCATGTACCCGACGGACAAGTTCGTGGTGCACAGCCACAAGGCGCAAGAGAACCGGACTTGTCACTGGGGCTTCGACTCGGCCAACTGGAGGGCGTACCTGCTCCTGGGTCAGGATCACACTGGGGAAGAGGAGAAAGCTCGCCTGGAGCGGGTCCTTGAAGAGATCAAGGAAAGGTTCGACTTTACCAACAAGTACAAGAGAAGAGCTGCATCCAGGGTGAGTTTCTCCTCCTGTTCCTCTTCACCCCCCCCAACACACACACACACACACACACCTCACCAACAGTGGGTGGGGGGCAGTGCAGCCATTTGCATGAACTGTTCCACATGAATGGAGTTGATGAAGCAGGTTCAGAATGGTGGTGGGAACATACAACAAAGGGCACCCATGTCCTCCAGAAGGGTTGGTCTCCTCTGATGGACCCTGGGCGGTTCTGAAGCTGTTCTGAAGGCACACTTCTGGTACACATTATTGTTCTGGATTAAATAGGAACACTTTGAGGACCCTTCATTTTTCAGGGCCTCTCCTGTTTTTCAAAGTACCAGCAGGGCACCAGTGTTCATCCCGAGGCTCATCTGTCTCTCCTTTTCATCTTCTCCTCCTTTGGGCCCACTCAAGGGGCCTGTTTAAGAAGCGCTAATGAGGAGACGCTGGAGCTCAGGAACACTAGTTTGTCAGCACTTTTCAGTTAGTCTGTCTGTCGCTCGCTGGAGGAAACAGGCAGCTGCTGAATATCAATGAGGAGGCTGGAGAAGTGTCAGTGGTGGTCTGACAGACTCTGGACGTGGTGCTGCCACATTGCTAACTGACCCTCACCCTAACCCTCTCCTCCCAGATCGTTCATCCAGAGTGAGTCTGTGAGTAAAAAGGCTTCTCATGTATCACGCCAGTGAACATCTGACATGTTCTGGTTGTTTGGGTGTCGTGGATGGAGAGTTCTTGCTGCAGGAGTCGGCTGTGAAAGCTGCGGTTTCCTGCCTTCACCCACGTGCAGTCCGGATCGGCTCCAGCACCCTCCCCATGACCCTGGAAGGGAAATATCGGTCAAGAAAAACAAAGTCTAAAAAGGTGTGGAGCACCTCCCCCCGCTCCCTGATCAGGATATGCTGCTTCCAGCTGAAGGGCCTGCTTGTTTCAGGGGGAGCTCAGAGGAAGTGACCTCCCTGAGGGAATATGAGCCCATGTCCTGTTTCTGATGCAGGACGCCGCATGCTAACCTAACAGTGGCTGCTGGCAGAATATTTCTGCAGCTCTTTGCACCTTCACGCTCTTTTGTTGCTTCAATTACCTGAGAAAGCTGTGGCAGCCGTTGAAAATGATCAACTCAGATGTTTCCTTTAGTTCTCTTCTCGCATATGGGCGAAGGCAGGGTCCACTCCGAGGTGCGTGGCCAGCTCAATGCAGGGCCCTCTGTGAGTATGGGGGTTGCTCAAGGGTACCTCGGTAGAGCTCTGAAGGTATTCTGGCACCTCCCTGTACTACCAGAACAGCTTCCATGTTTTATCAGCACCAGGGCTTGAACCGAGAACCCTCCATGCCTCAGCCCAGTCCCCAACAGACTGAGCTACTACTGACAGGACAGGGTCCAGAGTCCAGAGGAGAGGGGACAAAGTCCAGAGGAAAGGGTCCAGAGGAGACGGGACAGGGTCCAGAGTTCAGAGGAAAGGGGCCAGAGGACAGGGGACAGGGTCCAGAGGAGAGGGGACAGGGTCCAGAGGACAGGGTCCAGAGGACAGGGTCCAGAGGACAGGGTCCAGAGGACATGGTCCAGGATCCAGAGGACAGAGGACAGGGGCCAGAGGGGTCCAGAGGAGAGGGGACAGGGTCCAGAGTTCAGAGGAAAGGGGCCAGAGGACAGGGGACAGGGTCCAGAGGAGAGGGGACAGGGTCCAGAGTTCAGAGGAAAGGGGCCAGAGGACAGGGGACAGGGTCCAGAGGAGAGGGGACAGGGTCCAGAGGACAGGGTCCAGAGGACAGGGTCCAGAGGACAGAGTACAGAGGACATGGTCCAGGATCCAGAGGACAGAGGACAGGGTCCACGCTGTAGCAGCTGTTGGAATTTCACGATTGATGTACAAAGATGTTGGAACTGATCTTGTTGCTGTTGATAACGAAGTGACTTTGTGATCCCACCTGAGATTCCTGACCTGGTGGCTTCAGGCTGCATCAGAGTCGGGGACCATCAATTTTTAACACAAAACAAAAAGTTAACATGAGCAATTTCCAACTTGTGTGTCAGAAATGTGCAAACATTTAAAACTCAACCCTGTCGAGTATTAGCTAGGAGTCTTAGCATTTTAGCCATTAGCTCAATTCTGTCTACTGTGCAGGATTGTAGAGAGTAATTTTATCTGAGCAGAATCTTTTCCAAACCAAATGCATACGGTCCTAGAAAATGCAAGATTACGATAGACAATAGTAACTACATAAAAGTAAAATAGATTTTTAGAAATGACACAAAAAGTGAGAGAAAAGCTAAAACAATTTAAAGTAATGCTAAAATAAGCAACATTTTACCAAGAATGATTTAAAAAAAATATATTTCATCTTAATGTCTTTATTGTTGGCTAGTGCATGTTTAACCAACCTCAAGATGAATTTGAAAGCTGACACCGAGTAACTGCAAACTTCATAATCCGATTAGTTGACTAATCGTTTTAATAATTGATAAATTAATCAGCTATTAAATTAGACATTAGTTTTGGCAAGAGCCTGGATCAGATTCCAGACTTCAAATAACAATCCATAATGTTAGCAGGCTTTTAGCAAAGCTGCATGATCTAACCTTTTGTGGAGCCCATCTCTGGTTTTGACCAATCTCCTGCTTCTTCTTAGGGTCAGGGTTGGGATGATCCTACCCAAAGTTAGGGTTAGGGTCAGGGTCAGGGTCAGGGTCAGGATGATCCTACCCAAAGTTAGGGTTAGGGTCAGGGTTGGGATGATCCTACCCAAAGTTAGGGTTAGGGTCAGGGTCAGGGTCAGGGTCAGGGTCAGGGTCAGGATGATCCTACCCAAAGTTAGGGTTAGGGTCAGGGTTGGGATGATCCTACCCAAAGTTAGGGTTAGGGTCAGGGTCAGGGTCAGGATGATCCTACCCAAAGTTAGGGTTAGGGTTGGGATGATCCTACCCAAAGTTAGGGTTAGGGTTAGGGTTGGGATGATCCTACCCAAAGTTAGGGTTAGGGTCAGGGTTGGGATGATCCTACCCAAAGTTAGGGTTAGGGTTAGGGTTGGGATGATCCTACCCAAAGTTAGGGTTAGGGTCAGGGTTGGGATGATCCTACCCAAAGTTAGGGTTAGGGTTAGGGTTGGGATGATCCTACCCAAAGTTAGGGTTAGGGTTAGGGTTGGGATGATCCTACCCAAAGTTAGGGTTAGGGTCAGGGTTGGGATGATCCTACCCAAAGTTAGGGTTAGGGTTAGGGTTGGGATGATCCTACCCAAAGTTAGGGTTAGGGTCAGGGTTGGGATGATCCTACCCAAAGTTTCTGTCATGTTGGAGAAAGGTGCATTGTTTTGCTGTGAGGTCTTTCCAGGAGTTTGGAACCCACTGTGGTTCTTCTGGATGTGAAATGCTGCGATGAAGCGAACGCCGCTGTGTCAGGTGGTACATTATTGATGATGGGTGAGCGTGGCAGTGATGTCAGCCTGTTTATTTAATGAGGTACCCTTTAAAATATTCATGGTCACACATGAGCACCGCCTTGATCAAGGTATCGTCACTTCCTGTCCTCCCGCCTGGATTTTTATGCACTTTTATGCAAACCTTGTGATTAGAGTGGGTGTGGGTGGCCACCCTTCTCCTCCATCTGCATATGGATGGATGTATTGATCGAGACACCACCAGGGTGTCCGTCTCCAAAACTCGGCTATCTGCTAGATTATTGATCCGCTCTTCTGCCGGGAAACGGTCGGCTGTAAACAGAGGCTCTCAAAACTGTGCAGATTGTAAAGCAAAGAACCTTTGTGGGTTTGGGCTCTAAATACATTTGATTCTCATTTGTTTTGTCAAAGAAGATCAGCACATTGTTCCAGCAGAATGATATCATGACAACATGTTAGCAGTTCAAATGTTAGCTTTTAAAGCTAAACCCAAGAGTGCGTTTGGTTAGAGGGTATGAGAACCTTTCATTGTCAAACAAAATTTCGGGCTGAGGCTTCATTTGTGCTGTGTCAGCCCAGGAAACCCCCTTTAACACACACACACACACGCACACACACAGACACACACAGACACGTGACCTTTACCTCCTAACCTTCTGCATAAAGAGGTGACCCCACCCTCCCCTCACATTTGTTAGGAGTACCAGCCAATCACGTGTGAGTAAACACATCCCACGAGAAACACACAGGCGCGCGTGCACACACACACACACACACACACACACACACACACACACACACACACACACAGAAGAGGGTGTGACTCCTGCTCAGTTCACCTTGACATTGATGGCATTACGTGATTTCTGAGGCTTTGCTATGCGATTGTCTCATCGATGAATGAACGGCTCTGGTAGTGTACGTAGAGATTAGCTCAAACTAGTCCCTGCCCCCATTCCATAAGGACTGAAAGTTGAATGCTGTTGCATTCAGGATGTTCACTGTGTTCTTGGTGGAGTTTTGCATTTACAGATGCTGCAAGTTCTTCCCTCATGTTTTACAACTCAAGACCGGAGCAGCAACAGTGTTAGCGGAAGTGTTGAACCTCCCAACGATGGCGACTCAATCAATCATCAACCAATCTTTATTTATACAGCGTCTGTTACAATCAGACTTGTTTCAAGGTGCTTTCCAGAATCCCAGGGCCTGACCCCCAACAAGCAACAGTAGCAGGAAAAACCCCTTTAACAGGAAGAAACCTTGAGCAGGACCAGGCTCATGTGGGGGGACCCTCCTGCTGATGGCAACTGTCACCTCAGGCTGTCATGGAAGGAGACTGTCATGAACAAGCTGCAGCTTCTCATTGTTTATGAAGGCAGACTAGGTGCTGAGCGAACCCTAACCCTAACCCTGGGTCCTGAGCGAACCCTAACCCTGGGTCCTGAGCGAACCCTAACCCTAACCCTGGGTCCTGAGCTAACCCTAACCCTAACCCTGGGTCCTGAGCTAACCCTAACCCTAACCCTGGGTCCTGAGCTAACCCTAACCCTGGGTCCTGAGCGAACCCTAACCCTAACCCTGGGTCCTGAGCTAACCCTAACCCTAACCCTGGGTCCTGAGCTAACCCTAACCCTGGGTCCTGAGCGAACCCTAACCCTAACCCTGGGTCCTGAGCTGACCCTAACCCTAACCCTGGGTCCTGAGCTAACCCTAACCCTAACCCTGGGTCCTGAGCTAACCCTAACCCTGGGTCCTGAGCGAACCCTAACCCTAACCCTGGGTCCTGAGCTAACCCTAACCCTAACCCTGGGTCCTGAGCTAACCCTAACCCTAACCCTGGGTCCTGAGCTAACCCTAACCCTAACCCTGGGTCCTGAGCTAACCCTAACCCTGGGTCCTGAGCTAACCTTAACCCTAACCCTGGGTCCTGAGCTAACCCTAACCCTAACCCTGGGTCCTGAGCTAACCCTAACCCTAACCCTGGGTCCTGAGCTAACCCTAACCCTGGGTCCTGAGCTAACCTTAACCCTAACCCTTTCAATAGAAAGTACCTGGAGAAAGACTTTCCCTAAACGCCAAACCTTCTTTCCTATTGGGGTTCATTTCAGATCTCTTGGGGGGGCCAAGCTGAGTTGAAAAATGCTGATTGGTGGAACACACTTGCAGTATTCCTCTCTTCCAGTCACAAGCATTCTTTAAGTTTTTCTGCAGCTGCAAATTTGGTTTTCCTTCTTCCTTTCTAAAAGCTTCACCAGAAGGTGAATCAATCCAAACCCTAATCCGGGAGGCGATGCTCCAGGCTCCTTCTGAGTGTGTTTGCTGCGCTCAGGACTCGAAATCCCTGAGCTGGTTCCGGTAAATGCTAAATGTACTCGGCACCGTGAACATGTTTGGGCTGCTCCTCGATTCCTCAGCAGTCTGCTTCTCTGGGAAAATCCCCAAATTTGGCTCCAAATGAGCAAAAAGGGTTAACCCTAACCCTAACCCTAACCCTAACCCTAACCCTAACCCTAAAAAAGGGAAACATTGATTGCTGCTCCATTTACAACCAGTCACCAGAAACCTTCTGATCTGTTGGAAACAGCCAAGAAAACACACTATCAAGGGTTGGTCACCAAAGCAGGAGATATTCCTTTTGTGGTGTCGCTCTAATGGCGCAGAGGCCTCGTTTTTACTTTAAGTGGTCGGAACAATTTTGTGATACAATATGAAGAAAAGTTGGAGAAGCAACAACCAGAAATGATGTAGTTTAGTAAAGCAACCACTCACGTGTAGGGTCTGTGTTCTGCATCTCTGCAGTGGTCTGAGATGATGCAACATCTGACCCTACGTAAGCCACGCAGACGTGGGGTATTAACGAGGCTGTGAGCGCACTTCCCCTCCCCCACGCCTCATCAGCCTGCTTTCAATATATGTTCCAGAACATTAGGCGCTTTTCCACTGAAGGAAAATCAGTGTCATTTTCCAGGTCTGAAGAGCGGTAGGAAATCATCTTCTGGTTGGATATCACACCTCAGTTCCTTCCATGTTACCCTCCTTCCTCGATGTTCTTTTATTTGTTTAAACTGTTGCGCAATAGGAACGCGGCACTGAAACTTGTGACGTCATCTAGGGTTCCGACCCTGCAATGGAGAAAAGGCCAAGCCAGACCAACAGTTCCTGTAAGGTTCCTGCCCCAGTATTTACCAGGAAGTCCTGCACTGGAAACATAGGAAAAACCACCCGGATTAGTGCCAAGTAGATGAACTCTAGGAGATATATGAACTCTAGGAGATATACTCATGTTGTTTTTGTGGTTGTGGTTGTGGAGGTTGTGTTGATTGGTTGGTCCACCATTGTCACCCTTTCTGTGGTGGGTTTGAGTTGTGGATCTCGATCTCTCACACACAGATTACATGTTTTTTTTGTCTGAACTTCAACTCATTTTCTGAATTTGGGAATAAGTTGTCTAAATGTTGCCTCCAGCTTCTCCGGTTGTTTTCCACACATCTAAACGCAGAGACCCCGACCCTAACCCAGAGACCCCAACCCTAACCCAGAGACCCCAACCCTAACCCTAACCCAGAGACCCCAACCCTAACCCAGAGACCCTAACCCTAACCCAGAGACCCCAACCCTAACCCAGAGACCCCAACCCTAACCCTAACCCAGAGACCCCAACCCTAACCCAGAGACCCCAACCCTAACCCTAACCCAGAGACCCCAACCCTAACCCAGAGACCCCAACCCTAACCCTAACCCAGAGACCCCAACCCTAACCCAGAGACCCCAACCCTAACCCAGAGACCCCAACCCTAACCCTAACCCAGAGACCCCAACCTTAACCCAGAGACCCTAACCTTAACCCAGAGACCCTAACCCTAACCCAGAGACCCCAACTCTAACCCAGAGACCCCAACCCTAACCCTAACCCAGAGACCCCAATCCTAACCCAGAGACCCCGACCCTAACCCTAACCCAGAGACCCTAACCCTAACCCAGACACCCTAACCCAGAGACCCTAACCCTAACCCAGAGACCCCAACCCTAACCCTAACCCAGAGACCCCAACCCTAACCCAGAGACCCCAACCCTAACCCTAACCCAGAGACCCCTAACCCAGAGACCCCAACCCTAACCCAGAGACCCCTAACCCTAACCCAGAGACCCCTAACCCTAACCCAGAGACCCCCAACCCTAACCCTAACCCAGAGACCCCAACCCTAACCCAGAGACCCCTAACCCTAACCCAGAGACCCCAACCCTAACCCAGAGACCCCAACCCTAACCCAGAGACCCCAACCCTAACCCAGAGACCCTAACCCTTCTGGACTGAAGGGTGTGCTGCCATGTTTTGTCTCTGTCCACCTTTCCGATTATCTTCAGCTGCTTCCTCCCCCACCGTTTCCTTCTCAAAGCTCAGGAAGAGCCGTGAAACATCAGATTTCACTTCCTGCTGCGATCAATAATGAAAGTTTCAGCTGACACTGGCTGAGCGTTCTCACGCTCGGTCTCTGCTCTCAACGCCATGAGTGCCGCTGCGCACGTGTCGCTCATCTTCACACCACTTAAAGGTGAAGACCGGACTACGTGGATCAGTGAGCGCTCCCGCCCGTTAGAAGTGCTCGCTGGATAGTTTGCACGACCGCAACATCTTCCGCTACCGTATTTACAAAAGCAAAGCTTTAAAGCAGCTGCTAACCGCCGTCCGGCCGCGACCACGGCAGTTTTCTTTCTCAATGTAAACGGGGCAAATGTGCACATGGCTAACTAATGAAGCCATCCAGTGTCACATGACCAGCTGCCACTTCCTGTTTTCTGGGTACAGTCAGGGCGAGGTGACCGCCAGCAGCCACAACAACCCTGCAGACTGCAAACCAGCTTCTGGTTTCAACACCACGGCGGCTTCCTGTGGCGGCTCCGCCCTGCTGGCGGTTTGATCCTTACAGGGTTAGCTTGTGAATGAAGCCGCATGATGTTAGTATGAGATGTTTGCTACTGTTTTCAGCATGTTTACAGCTAAATGCACCGCGCCGAACCTCCTGGGAGCTAGTTAACCCCACTGTGACCAGTTCACTCTGCAGTGAGTTCAATCCTGCCCCGACTCTCTGATGGACTTTGACCTTCGGCCAACATTGTGAAACCGTTCTCCACCCAGTCTTTACGCTCTCACAGAGACACATCAGTCACCCCAGCATCAAGTCCCCAGCTGAGTATTAGAGGTGAAGTTATCAGAAACACACACACACACACACACACGCACACACACACACACACACACACACACACACCATGGCTAGATGAGTTTTCCAGTCCAGTTCTTCCACACGTTGAACTTTGAACTCAGAGTAAAGTATCAGTGAAGTCTTAAGTCAGAGTTTTCAGGTTAGCGTCAGGGTAGAGGTGGCGGCCTGGTCGCTATGGTAACGTAGTGGCCCCATCCACAGGATCATTCCACATCAGGTCCTGAGCCTGGCCTGAAAAATCCAAATGAATAAAATTGACGCAGACTTAATCACTGATAATTCTAGATCAATACAAATTCTCAATGAAATCAATAAGAGACCTGAAGAAGGCGTTAGCCTTCAGACGGCTACCACCAAAGCTGCTGGTGGGACCAGGAGTATTGATCCTACAAATCAATAGTATTAATAATTGAACAGCTTGAAACCAAACTAAAATCCACTGTTTTCAGATAGTTTCAGATGTTGACATATTCCGAACTTCCTGCACCTCGGAGCTTTTAGGAAAAATTTCCATGGAAGCTGAAGGTGCGGAGGTCCAGTTTCCACATGCTAGCCTCTTCATTAGCTGCGACCTGGCTGCTGTTACCTGTTCTCAAGCTGGACTTTTTCAGGGCCTGAAGTGCAGGAAATGTGACACTTAATGTGTGACGCTAAAAGTAGACGACACCCTGCAGTTACCCACAATCCTTCACACACGCGTGGACGGCCTAGAGGGCAGATTCCTGTCTAAATCAACAGGACGTCACCAAGTGCTGATCAGGATTATTACCCTCTTTGTTGCTCATGTGATGCTAACTGCTAGTAGCTTTGTGAGGGGATGAGGCTTCCCCTCCTGTTCCATCACCATCCGAGTGACCCTGGAGCTTCCGCCCTCCCACTCCCTCCTCCCACCCGGAAGCTTCATGGAATCTGACCTGATTGCAGTCGCTCTTTGCGTGCAGGACCAGAGTCTCTCCCATCCCATCTCTTCTTCTCCCCTTTCTCAGCATATTAGAGTACGCGCCATCTCCCTCCTACACACACACACACACGCACACACACACGCACACACACACACACACACACTCACACACACACACACACACACACAATGAGAGAGATTTCACTGAAACATATACAGCAGTCACAAAGGAATTATCTATCCTGTTCCAGTATGACCAGTTCATTTATCATCTCCATCCCAGTAAAACTCGGACAACTGTTGTGTTTACAATTTATTCCCCCTTTTCACATGCAGAGCCTGGCCCGGCCCGGCCCGGCCCGGCCTGGCCCGGCCCGGCCCGGCCTGGCCTGGCCTGGCCCGGCCCTGGGATTCTGGAGAGGGTCTAGAAGCAACTTGTGCGGACTCCACTTTTCAAGCTTCCATTTCAGTCTGGTTGGTCGGTTGATATGATCCAGTTTTAGTCGGACTAACACATCAATTCTGCCGTGATGTCATTGTGACCGACGCCACACGCTTGTTTTGGACCACCTGAGCATCATTGCTGGAGTTGGACCGATCCAGAAGGCTCAGTCTGAGTGCTGGATAACATTGTGATCCAGCTCAAGCTGGTCTGGTGGCAGTGGGAGGAGAGACGGGACCGACCGCCGCGACTGCTGTGTCTTTAAAAACTCCCCAAGCTGCTTTTCAGATTAGCAGCACAGCAAACGAGGTAATCGCCCCACAGCACGAAGGGGCTTAAATACCAACTGCAAAGTCCGCACGATTTGCCCAAAGTAGCGTCTCATCGGCACCACAGCGCCACCACGCTGCCTCTGACCTAACCCTAACCCAGCTCACCTTCAAACCAAGTCCCTCAGGCTTTGGGGGGGCGGAGCTTGGTCTCGTTGACATGAGTAGTCATCAAATTAGCGAGTCAGTTTGGTCTGGGAAAGATCTCTCGCTCTCTCTGAACCTTTCTGAGGGGAACGTCACACTCCTGACGGTTACTTCCATCTTCACGTTTAGCTCTGACGTCATTAGGCCTCACATGATGCACTGGCCACACCCACCAGCAGGGGGAGCACACATTTGTTACTCTAGCTGCCTTCATCGGGTTGCAATCTTTGCCAATTTTGTTTGTATCATTTTTTTAAAGTGTCTTCAGAGCATGACACTGTTCCCATACGCTCCTAACCTTAACCCTGTTCCCATACGCTCCTAACCTTAACCCTGTTCCCATACGCTCCTAACCTTAACCCTGTTCCCATACGCTCCTAACCTTAACCCTGTTCCCATACGCTCCTAACCTTAACCCTAACCCTGTTCCCATACGCTCCTAACCTTAACCCTAACCCTGTTCCCATACGCTCCTAACCTTAACCCTAACCCTGTTCCCATACGCTCCTAACCCTAACCCTGTTCCCATACGCTCCTAACCTTAACCCTGTTCCCATACGCTCCTAACCTTAACCCTGTTCCCATACGCTCCTAACCTTAACCCTGTTCCCATACGCTCCTAACCCTAACCCTGTTCCCATACGCTCCTAACCTTAACCCTGTTCCCATACACTCCTAACCCTAACCCTGTTCCCATACGCTCCTAACCTTAACCCTGTTCCCATACGCTCCTAACCCTAACCCTGTTCCCATACGCTCCTAACCTTAACCCTGTTCCCATACGCTCCTAACCCTAACCCTGTTCCCATACGCTCCTAACCTTAACCCTGTTCCCATACGCTCCTAACCTTAACCCTGTTCCCATACGCTCCTAACCTTAACCCTAACCCTGTTCCCATACGCTCCTAACCTTAACCCTGTTCCCATACGCTCCTAACCTTAACCCTGTTCCCATACGCTCCTAACCTTAACCCTGTTCCCATACGCTCCTAACCTTAACCCTAACCCTGTTCCCATACGCTCCTAACCCTAACCCTGTTCCCATACGCTCCTAACCTTAACCCTGTTCCCATACGCTCCTAACCTTAACCCTGTTCCCATACGCTCCTAACCCTAACCCTGTTCCCATACGCTCCTAACCTTAACCCTGTTCCCATACACTCCTAACCCTAACCCTGTTCCCATACGCTCCTAACCTTAACCCTGTTCCCATACGCTCCTAACCCTAACCCTGTTCCCATACGCTCCTAACCTTAACCCTGTTCCCATACGCTCCTAACCTTAACCCTGTTCCCATACGCTCCTAACCTTAACCCTGTTCCCATACGCTCCTAACCTTAACCCTAACCCTGTTCCCATATGCTCCTAACCTTAACCCTGTTCCCATACGCTCCTAACCTTAACCCTGTTCCCATACGCTCCTAACCTTAACCCTAACCCTGTTCCCATACGCTCCTAACCTTAACCCTAACCCTGTTCCCATACGCTCCTAACCCTAACCCTGTTAGGATTAGGGTTAGGAGGGTTAGGATGGTTAGGAGGGTTAGGGTTAGGAGGGTGAGGGTTAGGGTTAGGAGGGTTAGGGTTAGGAGGGTTAGGGTTAGGAGGGTGAGGGTTAGGGTTAGGAGGGTGAGGGTTAGGGTTAGGAGGGTGAGGGTGAGGGTTAGGGTTAGGGTTAGGGTTAGGAGGGTTAGGGTTAGGAGGGTTAGGGTTAGGAGGGTGAGGGTTAGGGTTAGGAGGGTTAGGGTTAGGAGGGTGAGGGTTAGGGTTAGGAGGGTGAGGGTTAGGGTTAGGAGGGTGAGGGTTAGGGTTAGGAGGGTTGGGGTTAGGAGGGTGAGGGTTAGGGTTAGGAGTTGGGAAATAAATGTTATCAAAGTCCTCACAACGATACAAGTACAAAGTGTGTTGTTACGCCATTGATGTTTAAATGCTTCCTGCTCTCAGCTCCTCAGGAGGAAACAGCGTTTTGCCTCCTCCTCTTTAACGTCCCCCTTTATTGGACGCCACGAGCGTTTTCACTGTTGTCCGTTCTTTGTGTTGCGTGTTGAGATCCACCTGTGATTCATGATGTATCAGGTGTTCGCTTCAACTGGGACAACATGTCTGCTGTTAGAAACAGATTTGACCTCTGTCCCTCCCTGGACTGAGGACGTCTTCAGGGCAAGTCCCTCAAACGATGATTACATGCGTAATGTAAAGACATTTACTGGAACCTGATGGAGGAGAACCTCCAGATACAAACGATGCTCATGTTCTGAAACACACGTCCTCTTTGTGGCGCCTCTCATCTTACAAAGTCAGATCCACGATATTTGACGTCGACATTTTCATTGAAACGATCTTGTTCGTTGAAGCAGATGGTAGGAGAACGGCGCCCAGCAACCTTTCGCCGCCGCTCCTGCCTGGACGCCACCTGCTCCTCGAGTGTGTTGGAGCGCGTCGGCAGCCCAGGATCACATGACAAATCCTGAGAGGAGGAAGGGTCCTTTCACCGTCCTTCAGTGGAAAAGGAAGCAACATTGAGGACATCACCTACGTCCATGTCAGCCAGGAGGAACTCAGATCAACATGTTCCCCCTCAGAAGGAGGCACATTCGTTGTAACAATTGCCTTCATTTTAAAGACATTATGAAACATTCTAAATGACTTGTGGTCCAGGAGGGTCTTACTGGATGTGTGATGCGTGGACACCAGCATGGACACCCGTCACAGTTCCTGTCCCTCTTGTACCGGGACCGTTGTGCAGGTACCGTTCACCTGGCAACCAGCAAACCCAGACTGGTCTACAGAACAGAGAGGCGAGGTGTCCACCCCAGAGCGCACGTCTCCATGGACACGGCCTTGGTCACTTGCTCTTGGTGAAGTAACGCTTGGACCAAGTGTTCGGTGAGCGTTACCTCATCGTGGGCCTTGAATGAAGCTTCTTGTTCCAAAACAAATGTTCTTCAATGTTCTCCAGTGTTCTGTAGCCGAGCGAATGAGCTCATTGTTTACGTTCTGAAACACTAACAGCTGCCCCCCCCCCCCCCACACACACACACAGGCTGCAGCCCTGTGTGATGGTCTATGGATGCCCCCCCCACAGATGCCCCCCCCCCACAGGCTGCAGCCCTGTGTGATGGTCTATGGATGCCCCCCCCCCCACAGATGCCCCCCCCCACAGGCTGCAGCCCTGTGTGATGGTCTATGGATGCCCCCCCCACAGATGCCCCCCCCCCACAGGCTGCAGCCCTGTGTGATGGTCTATGGATGCCCCCCCCACAGGCTGCAGCCCTGTGTGATGGTCTCTGGATGCCCCCCCCCACAGGCTGCAGCCCTGTGTGATGGTCTATGGATGCCCCCCCCACAGGCTGCAGCCCTGTGTGATGGTCTATGGATGCCCCCCCCACAGATGCCCCCCCCCCACAGGCTGCAGCCCTGTGTGATGGTCTCTGGATGCCCCCCCCCCCCCCCCCCCCCCCCCCCCACAGAGCGCCTCCTGTTCAGATCTAATCAGTGTCTCTTCTCCAGCTAACATCATGATGCATGGGTTCTTTTAGCAATGGCTGCAACTTCCTGCCAGTCCCATGCTAACCCTGTCATCCTGGTGGGAGGGGCCAGGCTGTATCTTCTCATCACCATGGCGACCAGCCTGTCAGTAACCACAGCCTGATGTTCATTTCCATGTTTTTGCCCTCTGGCAGCTTTTGGTTCTTCAGCTCCGCTTGAATTATTTAGTTTTCTTCTTCTTTTTGATCTTTTCCGTTTATCCGTCAGGAACTGGTTATACTGGGTTAGAAACTGGGTATACTGGGACAAGAACTGGTTATACTGGGACAAGAACTGGTTATACTGGGACAAGAACTGGTTATACTGGGACAGGTACTGGTTATACTGGGACAGGTACTGGTTATACTGGGTAAGGAACTCGTTATACTGGGACAGGAACTGGTTATACTGGGACACGTACTGGCTTTACCAGGGGTCATCCAGGAAGGTCATCCAGGAGGGTCATCCAGGGGCCATCTAGGGGTCATCAAGGGGGTCATCCAGGTACATCAGCCCCTTGCACTGATGACCTGCCTGATGCTCCTATGGTCAACGGGCCAACGGTGAAATCCAGCTTTTTAGATGAATGATGGCAGCACGCTGGTCAAGGACAGGCTGAGCAGGAGACGCAGGAGACGCACCGTCACCTTGTTATTGAATATAGGGACATTCGTCCCTCGTCTCCAGCTTCTCCTCCACTCAGTTGTCAAGTGCCGCCAATGGTCCTGAAGGAGAACTGGAGAGGGATGATGTCCACGCGGATGTCCACGATGATGTCCACGATGATGTCCACGCGGATGTCCACGCGGATGTCCACGATGATGTCCACGCGGATGTCCACGCGGATGTCCACGCGGATGTCCACGATGATGTCCACGATGATGTCCACGCGGATGTCCACGATGATGTCCACGATGATGTCCACGCGGATGTCCACGATGATGTCCACGCGGATGTCCACGCGGATGTCCACGATGATGTCCACGATGATGTCCACGATGATGTCCACGATGATGTCCACGCGGATGTCCACGATGATGTCCACGCGGATGTCCACGATGATGTCCACGCGGATGTCCACGATGATGTCCACGATGATGTCCACGCGGATGTCCACGATGATGTCCACGATGATGTCCACGCGGATGTCCACGATGATGTCCACGATGATGTCCACGATGATGTCCACGATGATGTCCATGCGGATGTCCACGATGATGTCCACGATGATGTCCATGCGGATGTCCCTGTCTCCAGTAATGATGCAATGGTCACTGTAAAACAGCCCGTCTTAGCAGCGGCCAGACCCATGGTGGTGGCGGCGGCGGCGGCGGCGGCGGCGTGCACCATGAGAGCGGTACAGTTCCATCACTGTTCAGGCTGCTTCTACCACTAATGTTCCTACTTGAGATGAAACTGTCCAGCAGAAGGACAATGTGGACTCCATCATCGCGTTTCCTCCCAGTTCTCATCTTTATTGGATTCTTGTTGAGTGCTTTTGGACACGCAGATGTTGAGGAGGGAGGTTAGCGCAATGCTAACCACAATGATGTGATCTCTGACGTCTTCTGTCGTCCCTCCCTGGCCCAGTTCTGATGGAGCAGGTCCAGGTCAGGTTAGTGATGAGCCACAGTGACCTGTCCAGTGACGCCTCCATCTGGAGACGTCACATGACCTGGACTCCATGTGGTGTTTGCTGAGCCGCTGCTGCTCTGTTGTGTCGGTTTCTATGGTGAACAACACAGACGTGCCAGACTGGACTCACCAGGAATTAAGAAACACAAAGCGTGTGTAGGCACGGTCGTCGAGGCAACGGGAACCTGGTGTGAGACGTGGGGGGGGCAGTTACACTTTCAATAGTGCAGCAATAATTCACATATAACACAAAAACCACACGTGCACCTCTGGAGTCGTTTGCTCAGGTCTTGGTCTGCAGACCTCCAGTGACCCTGAAACCTGGTATAGGCCACGCCCCTTCCGGTGGTACGCACCAACACATTTACACACACGCCCACATGTCACCACCTCACTTTGATCATGTGATCTATGGCTGCATGCATGGAAAGCTGGATCCTGCTTCCCATTTTCCTCGGAAGTCAAATAAGACCTGGGAATGATGTCACACCTACGTGGTGATGTCACACCTACGTGGTGATGTCACACCTACGTGGTGACCTCCAGGACAGCGATCCTCGCGCCCACACGCGGTGGAGAAAACATGGAGACATTTCTGGTTGCTGGTTACACTGGGGGCAGCCGCCTTTCACAGCTAACTCTGGGTTGGGGGGTGTTCCCGTGGAAACTTATGGCTCCTGGGCATGGCTCAGGCTCCTGGTCATGGCTCAGGCTCCTGGGCATGGCTCAGGCTCCTGGGCATGGCTCAGGCTCCTGGGCATGGCTCAGGCTCCTGGTCATGGCTCAGGCTCCTGGGCATGGCTCAGGCTCCTGGGCATGGATCAAGCTCCTGGGCATGGATCAAGCTCCTGGTCATGGCTCAGGCTCCTGGTCATGGCTCAGGCTCCTGGGCATGGCTCAGGCTCCTGGGCATGGCTCAGGCTCCTGGGCATGGCTCAGGCTCCTGGGCATGGCTCAGGCTCCTGGTCATGGATCAAGCTCCTGGGCATGGCTCAGGCTCCTGGGCATGGCTCAGGCTCCTGGTCATGGATCAAGCTCCTGGGCATGGCTCAGGCTCCTGGTCATGGATCAAGCTCCTGGGCATGGATCAAGCTCCTGGGCATGGCTCAGGCTCCTGGGCATGGCTCAGGCTCCTGGTCATGGATCAAGCTCCTGGGCATGGCTCAGGCTCCTGGGCATGGCTCAGGCTCCTGGGCATGGATCAAGCTCCTAGGCATGGCTCAGGCTCCTGGGCATGGATCAAGCTCCTGGGCATGGATCAAGCTCCTGGGCATGGCTCAGGCTCCTGGGCATGGCTCAGGCTCCTGGTCATGGATCAAGCTCCTGGGCATGGCTCAGGCTCCTGGGCATGGATCAAGCTCCTGGGCATGGCTCAGGCTCCTGGGCATGGATCAAGCTCCTGGGCATGGATCAAGCTCCTGGGCATGGCTCAGGCTCCTGGGCATGGCTCAGGCTCCTGGTCATGGATCAAGCTCCTGGGCATGGCTCAGGCTCCTGGGCATGGCTCAGGCTCCTGGGCATGGCTCAGGCTCCTGGTCATGGATCAAGCTCCTGGGCATGGATCAAGCTCCTGGTCATGGATCAAGCTCCTGGGCATGGCTCAGGCTCCTGGTCATGGATCAGGCTCCTGGGCATGGCTCAGGCTCCTGGGCATGGATCAAGCTCCTGGGCATGGCTCAGGCTCCTGGGCGTGGATCAAGCTCCTGGGCATGGATCAAGCTCCTGGTCATGGATCAAGCTCCTGGTCATGGATCAAGCTCCTGGGCATGGCTCAGGCTCCTGGGCATGGATCAAGCTCCTGGGCATGGATCAGGAACACATGACCCCCTCCTCGAACCCTGGCCCCCACCAGTCTCTGCCTTTACTCCACTCGATGCCCTCTGGTGACCACGGTGGTGGTCTAGACCTGTTCATACTACACATCTGGTCTCATCTTCTTAACCTCTTTATCCCTTTCAAGGTCACAAGGAGGGTAAACAATAGGTTAAGGCAGGTCCCCCCACCAAGACCCCCACCAGATCCCCCCCACCAGTTCCCCCCACCAGATCTCCCCCACCAGCTCATCGCAGGGCCCCACATGAGCACCTGTGGGTACCCTAACCTTGCTCAAAGGTACCTGGACAATGTTGAGTCCTCTCTCCTCTCCTCTCCTCTCCTCTCCTCTCCTCTCCTCTCCTCTCCTCTCCTTGTGGTTGTGCTAGGTTAGTGGTTGTGCTAGGTTAGTGGTTGTGCTAGGTTAGTGGTTGTGCTAGGTTTGTGGTTGTGCTAGGTTAGTGGTTGTGCTAGGTTAGTGGTTGTGCTAGGTTTGTGGTTGTGCTAGGTTAGTGGTTGTGCTAGGTTAGTGGTTGTGCTAGGTTAGTGGTTGTGCTAGGTTTGTGGTTGTGCTAGGTTAGTGGTTGTGCTAGGTTAGTGGTTGTGCTAGGTTTGTGGTTGTGCTAGGTTAGTGGTTGTGCTAGGTTAGTGGTTGTGCTAGATTAGTGGTTGTGCTAGGTTAGTGGTTGTGCTAGGTTTGTGGTTGTGCTAGGTTAGTGGTTGCGCTAGGTTAGTGGTTGTGCTAGGTTTGTGGTTGTGCTAGGTTAGTGGTTGTG
>JAPVLW010000095.1:100000-105000 GCA_027382335.1 Takifugu ocellatus
CCCGGAGAACCAGATCTTTCAGCACTTTGTCCCTGTTTTCTGACAGCCACCTCCTCCCTGTCCTCCCTGTCATCACCGTCGTTCATCTCATCCAGCAGCTCAGCCAAAGACCTGAGCTCACCTGGTGACCAAAGACCCATCTGCAGCATCTCATCGGCCGAGAGCGTCGTCTCTGTAGCCCTTCCCCTTCCAGGCCTCATGATCCCTCCAGAACCAGGTCATGAGGTGGAGCTGGAGAGCCTGAGGCAGGCCCTGGATGCTGGACTGGACTCCAAAGAGGCAAAGGAGAAGTTTCTGCATGAGATCGTGAAAATGAGAGTGAAACAGGAAGAAAGGTTGGGCTCTGCGCTCCAGGCGAAACGGAGCCTTCAGCAGGTAGGAGGCCACGCGGTTCTGGGCTCCATCGTGTCTGTTGCTGTTGTTTTAGGACGGCTTCTTACCTCCCGTTAGCATGACGGGATTCTAAAGTTCACAGAAAAGGTCTATAGAGTCACAGACCTGCAGGACCTCTGCTGTCCTGGTCTATAGTCACAGACCTGCAGGACCGACCTGCAGGACCTCTGCTGTCCTGGTCTATAGAGTCACAGACCTGCAGGACCTCTGCTGTCCTGGTCTATAGAGTCACAGACCTGCAGGACCTCTGCTGTCCTGGTCTATAGTCACAGACCTGCAGGACCTCTGCTGTCCTGGTCTATAGAGTCACAGACCTGCAGGACCTCTGCTGTCCTGGTCTATAGAGTCACAGACCTGCAGGACCTCTGCTGTCCTGGTCTATAGAGTTACAGACCTGCAGGACCTCTGCTGTCCTGGTCTATAGAGTCACAGACCTGCAGGACCTCTGCTGTCCTGGTCTATAGAGTCACAGACCTGCAGGACCTCTGCTGTCCTGGTCTATAGAGTCACAGACCTGCAGGACCTCTGCTGTCCTGGTCTATAGAGTCACAGACCTGCAGGACCTCTGCTGTCCTGGTCTATAGAGTCACAGACCTGCAGGACCTCTGCTGTCCTGGTCTATAGAGTCACAGACCTGCAGGACCTCTGCTGTCCTGGTCTATAGAGTCACAGACCTGCAGGACCTCTGCTGTCCTGGTCTATAGAGTCACAGACCTGCAGGACCTCTGCTGTCCTGGTCTATAGAGTCACAGACCTGCAGGACCTCTGCTGTCCTGGTCTATAGAGTCACAGACCTGCAGGACCTCTGCTGTCCTGGTCTATAGAGTCACAGACCTGCAGGACCTCTGCTGTCCTGGTCTATAGAGTCACAGACCTGCAGGACCTCTGCTGTCCTGGTCTATAGAGTCACAGACCTGCAGGACCTCTGCTGTCCTGGTCTATAGTCACAGACCTGCAGGACCTCTGCTGTCCTGGTCTATAGAGTCACAGACCTGCAGGACCTCTGCTGTCCTGGTCTATAGAGTCACAGACCTGCAGGACCTCTGCTGTCCTGGTCTATAGAGTCACAGACCTGCAGGACCTCTGCTGTCCTGGTCTATAGTCACAGACCTGCAGGACCTCTGCTGTCCTGGTCTATAGAGTCACAGACCTGCAGGACCTCTGCTGTCCTGGTCTATAGTCACAGACCTGCAGGTCCTCTGCTGTCCTGGTCTATAGTCACAGACCTGCAGGACCTCTGCTGTCCTGGTCTATAGTCACAGACCTGCAGGACCTCTGCTGCCCTGGTCTATAGTCACAGACCTGCAGGACCTCTGCTGTCCTGGTCTATAGAGTCACAGACCTGCAGGACCTCTGCTGTCCTGGTCTATAGTCACAGACCTGCAGGACCTCTGCTGTCCTGGTCTATAGTCACAGACCTGCAGGACCTCTGCTGTCCTGGTCTATAGAGTCACAGACCTGCAGGACCTGTGCTGTCCTGGTCTATAGAGTCACAGACCTGCAGGACCTCTGCTGTCCTGGTCTATAGTCACAGACCTGCAGGACCTCTGCTGTCCTGGTCTATAGTCACAGACCTGCAGGACCTCTGCTGTCCTGGTCTATAGTCACAGACCTGCAGGACCTCTGCTGTCCTGGTCTATAGTCACAGACCTGCAGGACCTCTGCTGTCCTGGTCTATAGAGTCACAGACCTGCAGGACCTCTGCTGTCCTGGTCTATAGTCACAGACCTGCAGGACCTCTGCTGTCCTGGTCTATAGTCACAGACCTGCAGGACCTCTGCTGTCCTGGTCTATAGTCACAGACCTGCAGGACCTCTGCTGTCCTGGTCTATAGTCACAGACCTGCAGGACCTCTGCTGTCCTGGTCTATAGAGTCACAGACCTGCAGGACCTCTGCTGTCCTGGTCTATAGTCACAGACCTGCAGGACCTCTGCTGTCCTGGTCTATAGTCACAGACCTGCAGGACCTCTGCTGTCCTGGTCTATAGTCACAGACCTGCAGGACCTCTGCTGTCCTGGTCTATAGAGTCACAGACCTGCAGGACCTCTGCTGTCCTGGTCTATAGTCACAGACCTGCAGGACCTTTGCTGTCCTGGTCTATAGTCACAGACCTGCAGGACCTCTGCTGTCCTGGTCTATAGAGTCACAGACCTGCAGGACCTCTGCTGTCCTGGTCTATAGAGTCACAGACCTGCAGGACCTCTGCTGTCCTGGTCTATAGAGTCACAGACCTGCAGGACCTCTGCTGTCCTGGTCTATAGAGTCACAGACCTGCAGGACCTCTGCTGTCCTGGTCTATAGAGTCACAGACCTGCAGGACCTCTGCTGTCCTGGTCTATAGAGTCACAGACCTGCAGGACCGACCTGCAGGACCTCTGCTGTCCTGGTCTATAGAGTCACAGACCTGCAGGACCTCTGCTGTCCTGGTCTATAGAGTCACAGACCTGCAGGACCTCTGCTGTCCTGGTCTATAGTCACAGACCTGCAGGACCTCTGCTGTCCTGGTCTATAGAGTCACAGACCTGCAGGACCTCTGCTGTCCTGGTCTATAGTCACAGACCTGCCGACACTCTTGTCTTCGATGGTCTCCAGGAGTTGGAGTTCCTTCGAGTGGCCAAGAAGGAGAAACTACGTGAGGCAACTGAGGCAAAGCGAAATCTGAGGAAAGAAATCGAGCGTATTCGAAGCGACAGCGAGAAGAAGATGAAGGAAGCCAACGAGTCGCGGCTGCGCCTGAAGCGGGAGCTGGAACAGACCCGACAACTCCGAGTCTGTGACAAAGGCTGTGAGGCCGGACGCCTGCGGGCCAAATACTCTGCCCAGGTGAGTTAGCAAACATGCTAACGTCTTTGGTGAGACGGTTGGGTCAGCGGATCTGTCAGATTCCATTGGTCCAGATGTTCTGAAGAGCAGTGGAGAATCGCCCAGGAAGAGAATTCCCTCGGGAATAATGAGAAAACAAGGCGGAGCTACGCTCAGCTGGAAGTCCAAAGTTTTTGTTCCTTAAAGTTCTGTCAAAATGAAACTGGGCCCTAAAAGTTCTGGTCATTAAATGCATCTTGTTTTCCAGATAGAGGACCTCCAGATGAAACTACAGCAGGCTGAAGCTGACCGAGAGCAGCTGCGGGCCGACCTACTGCAGGAACGGGAGGCCCGGGAGCACCTGGAGAGGGTGGTGAAGGATCTCCATCAACAACTGTGGCCCAAAGCCACCAATGACAAGGATGAGAGGTGTCAGCTGACGGGTGGATCCAGCTAAATCATTGGCCGAACCCACGTCTCCAATCACCCCCCCCCAAAACAGGGGGATTCGGCTTTTCCTCGAACTTTTGAGTTGCACCTTTCAGTCGTACAGAACTGGAAGTGGATCAGGAGCAGCTGCCCCCCCCCCCCGACCCCCGACCCCCCCACACACACACATGTACAGACACAATAAGCTATAGAGGCACCTGGAACGAGCAGGTGAGCTTCTGCTCTTCGCATCATCTTCTTGGATTCTTTTCATGTATTTGGTAACAACACACGTGGACGCCATCGTGCACCAGAAGGCGGGGTCAGGCCGTTAAATTAAGATGTGTAAATAAGTCTTTTTTTCTACTCTGCAAAAATAAACCGCACTTTGTGACGACAAACTGTAGAAATGTGTCGTATTATCATCCATCGCCTTTTGGAATCCTTTTATTTGCAGCCACGTTTCTGCGGATCGTCTCCATCCAACAGAAACAGTTGGAACAGTTCACCTGTGGACCAGCAGGTGGCGCCGTCACGACCCGCCACAAAGTGGCATGTGTGACGTGAATGTGCTGCCGTGGCAACATGCAGCGACCTTATGTGAAGTCTCGCTCTCTTCCGTCTGCTAACGTGATTTCAAAATGTTTCTTCATGTTTAAGTTTGAATTGTTGAAAAGAAATCTTGTATTTTCTTTTGACATGAAACTTAAGAGATCCACGATATTATCGTCACGCTATCGGGCATTGATACACATTTGTTCTGCAACAGGAAGTACAGAAAACCATCAAAAGAAGCAACTATAATGTGCAAAAAGCTTTTTTTATGAAGTTAAATGCAGGGCTGGACAACCTCAAGTGCCTGGACGAGGTTTCCGCTCAGAAAAGAGAAAAAGCTGTTGGAGCTGGGCCTCCCATCAACTTCCTGTTTGCAGCTTTCAAAATAAGAGCCCCTAGCAGCAGAACAAAAGGAGATATGGGGGGAATCAGTATTTCTTGAATAAATCCGTTTACACATGTATATTATTTTCAATGCAGAGAAGAACGGAACAAATCTTTGATTGTGAAAGACTTTATTCCTTCATTGGGACGGAGTGAGATGCATGTTGGGAACATTTTATAAATCTTTCTAAGCTACGTGACGTCCGTGAATTGTTACTATTGTTGCTAACCCTCGAGTCACCTGTAGACTCACTTTTCTATCACGGAGCCGTTGTTGCTCAGACGACGACGCCTAATTGGTACATTTTGTAGTTGCTTTTACACTCAAAAGTGCCGCTCACGGTTCCTAAAGACACGAGGAGACTCCAACATCGGCACTTTGCTCGCCGCTAAAAGTCCTGTTGGCTCATTTTGCTAAATGGAGCAGCAATAACAA
>JAPVLW010000095.1:110000-115000 GCA_027382335.1 Takifugu ocellatus
ATCTCTGGTCCCCACTTTTAAAAATAGGGGCCACCACCCCGGTCTGCCAGTCCAAGGGCACTGTCCCTGATTTCCACGCAATGTTGCAGAGGCGTGTCAACCAGGACAGCCCTACAACATCCAGAGCCTTAAGATACCCCGGGAGACCAGACCAGACCAGCCATGACCTGTAGGCCTCTTTCTTCAGCCTGACGGCTCCCCTCACCTCTGGTGTCCACCATCAGGTACGGGGATTACCGTCACGACCAGCACCAGCGGCCTTGCAGCCACAGCTCGCGACAGCCGTCTCGACAATGGCGGAGCGGAACATGGCCCATTCAGACTCAATGTCCCCTACCGCCCTCGGAACACGATCAAAGCTCTGTCGGAGGTGGGAGTTGAAGACCAGCCTGACGGGTTCCCCCACCAAGCTTTCCCAACAGACCCTCACTAAGCGTTTGGGCCTGCCAGGTCCCGTAGGCCCAGCCACCAGGTGCTCGCCAACGAGCCCCAGCCCCAGGCCTGGCTCCAGGGTGGGGCCCCAGTAACCCTCCAGGCCGGGTACGCGGCTTCCCTTTTAGATGTTCCATGGTGGGTCTTGTGAACCATTCTTTGTCTGACCCTTCACCTAGGACCAATCTGCCTTGGGAGACCCTGCCAGGGGCAAACTCCTTTCGCTTTGCTATCCTGGTAAACCTTTGGGAAAGGGACAAAATTGTAGAACACA
Source organism: Takifugu ocellatus (assembly GCA_027382335.1). Lineage (NCBI taxonomy): Eukaryota > Metazoa > Chordata > Actinopteri > Tetraodontiformes > Tetraodontidae > Takifugu > Takifugu ocellatus. The sequence continues at coordinate 110,707 of JAPVLW010000095.1, forward strand.
AAACAACACTGACCATGGACCTCATGCTGTCAGTTGTTAACCTTGCAGTGTTCCGGCAAACGTAACGGCGTAATGATGATGTAACAAGATGACCTTTGAGAAGAAGGGAAAAAAAACAGCCGCACCCCTCTCAGCAGGGTTAGGGTTAGAGTTAGAGTTAGAGTTAGAGTTAGAGTTAGAGTTAGAGTTAGAGTTAGAGTTAGAGTTAGAGTTAGAGTTAGGGTTAGGGTTAGGGTTGGATTAGGGTTAGGCTTAGGTTAGGGTTAGGGTTAGGATTAGGATTGGGTTAGGGTTAGGGTTAGGGTTAGGGTTTGGGTGGTTAGGGTTAGGATTGGGTTAGGGTTAGGGTGGTTAGGGTTAGGGTTGGGGTGGTTATAGTTAGGCTTAGGTTAGGGTTAGGGTTAGGATTGGGTTAGGGCTAAGGTTGGGTTGGGTTGGGTTAGGGTTGGGTTAGGGGTAGAGTTAGGGTGGTTAGGGTTAAGGTTGGGTTGGGTTAGGGTTAGGGTTGGCTTAGGGTTGGGTTAGGGGTAGAGTTAGGGTGGTTAGGGTTAAGGTTGGGTTAGGGTTAAGGTTGGGTTAATGTTGGGTTAGGGTTGGGTTAGGGTTGGGTTAGGGGTAGAGTTAGGTCAGACACGCTACTGCTGGCAATGTCTAAATGCCCACATGCCAAGCAAAAGCCGGACGATCGATGCGCTAATTTCATTGGGAAAGCAGTTTAAGAAGCGTGAACAGAAATTTTAATGTGTTTAATTAGACTGTTATTAAGGGCAACTTGAAAGTAAAGTAATAAGCATTTGTGCACCATTCAGTTGCCGTCAGTTTAAATTTTGGTACGTATGAGATTAGAACCCATGATATTGTTAAACAGTTATTTGAATTTAGGGGGTTAGGGTTAGATGGAGGCTGAGCGACGCCTTAGCATCCTGAAATATTGATTCAGATATGGAGGCGCCCTCCGGCTACTCAGGCCGTGTTCATAAACACACGTCGAAGAGTGTGAAAGTTCAACCTATGGATGTGTGAGTGGAGTGTGGAGTGTATGTGAGTAAACTAAAACTAAACTCTGTGGCACCCCTCCTCTGTGGCTCTCCTCCAGCTTTCTTTCTATGGTTCCTTTACCCAGTTTGAGGGTCGAAGACAGATGAAAAACCCTCTGAGGCAACGTTTGTGATTTTGGCCTCTACAATAAACATATCTTTAACTGAGCGCAGGACAGAGTTAAGTACACACACACACACACACACACACACTCACATACGCACACTCACACACACACACATACAGACTCACACACACACACTCACACACACATACAGACTCACACACACACACTCACACACACATACAGACTCACACACACACAATATGTTCATGTGAACTGCAAGATAAAAGCAAATTTATGCTATGTATTTAAAGCTAGCTTATTTCTGAGACCTCATTCTTAGCTTTCCAAATAATTCCTATTCCATATTATTTCTATGTTAAACTACTTGTAGCGTAAATTGGACCTTGTCCCTCCCCACCTGAGATCTGAACCCCCAGTGCTAAAGAACCCTACTTATAGTTGGTAATAGAGACCATCACCATGATATCAATGCTGAATGAAAGAGAAAATGTATTCATGATAGACATTTGCTCCAATACGGTGTATTTAAATAATAAAAAAATGGAAGATTAAATGTATTTGCATGATCTATGCCTCTTCTCTCCTCTGTCCTCCTCCGTCTCTGCCCAGATGCCCCCCTCTCCTGCCACTGGTGCTTGTTGGGGGTCAGGCTCCTGGATTCTTTAAAGAGACCATTTTGATTGTAACAGACGCTATATAAATAAAGATTGATTGATTGACTACTTGACTTTCTATATGTATGATTCCTTGGTTATACCACAAGACTTAGAACCTCCATAGCATCAGTGCTGTGAGCTAAACCAGCTCATGTAAAGCCCTGTATACATCCTATAGCCCTATGAGTTATTTTTTGCATGGAAATATGAAATGTCCTGTCAGATTAAACTTTGTTCTTGTTCTGGTCACCTTGAGACAATGAAGAATCTTCCCAATTCTTCCACTACACCGATACACCTACAGTAGTCAGACTGGAAGGACACCAGTTTCTCTGGATTTACTGGTTATTGCACTGGAAACCCTTAGGACATCGCCTGGGCAGTGACATGCTAACAGCGTCAAAGATCACATTGTTTGTCTAGCTTAGGTGGGTAATGTAAGAAGAGTAAAGATTCATTTATTATTGAATATAGTGGTATAGAGTATAAAAATGTGGCTTTCACTGACAACATGCAGCAACATTCTATTTATTCATTCAGGGTTCATCTCAGTGGCCACTCAAGCTTCATTCACATGGAGAATGGGACCCACGGTCAGCATCACATATGTAGAATTATTCTCCCCTGTAGCGAGCTTATCAACATGCACCAATCCAGTTCTGATTAGCCTGCAGGTTCAAAAATGGTACCTAACCACCAAGATATTCACTGATTTTTCAGAAAGCATCACATGATCACTTTATAGACAATTGGAGCACCTTTTGGGGAAAACCTGGGCTGATTAGGAGAGACGGTGTCCATCCCACGCGAGATGGTGCTTCTCTCATTTCTAGTAATCTGGCTAATTTTATTAGACCCAAAGTGACCTGACAATCCAGGGTCCAGACCAGGATGCAGAGTTGTAGTCTCACACACCTCTCTGCTGCTTCCTTAGAACCCTCATCCACCAACAATAACATATTTAACACTATAGAGGTAGTCTCTGTTCCACAGTTAAAAGTTCACCAAGCACAGAGCAGGGGAGCGGTCAATCACCATAATCTTATTAAAATTAATACCAAAGCACAAGTTGGAGAAACTAATATCACAATTAAGTGTGGACTGTTAAATATTAGATCTCTTTTGTATAAATCCCTGTTAGTGCACGACCTGATAGCGGATCATCACATTGATTTATTTTGTCTTACTGAGACCTGGCTTCAGGAGGAGGAGTATGTTAGCTTAAATGAATCTACTCCTCCTACCCATCTTAATTATCATATTCCTCATGTTACTGGTCGAGGAGGGGGAGTGGCAGCAATCTATCACTCCAAGTTATTAATTAATCCCAGACCAAAACATAGCTTCAGTTCATTTGAAAGCCTGACTCTTGGCATCTGACTTGGTCCTTAGAACAAAGTCATCATCATTGGAGACTTTAACATCCATATGGACGTTATAAATGACAGCTTTAGAAATGGCTTCATTTCATTACTTGAGTCAGTTGGTTTCCTCCAGCAGATAAACCAACCAACTCATAGCTTCAACCACACCCTGGATCTAGTTCTGACTTATGGTGTTGAGGTAGAACATGTGTCAGTGTTCCCTCAGAACCCAGTCCTGTCAGACCATTCTTTGATCACTTTCACATTTATGATTAAGGATTCTTCTATGCTCAGACCTCAGTCTGACTATAGCAGATGTCTTTCAGATAATGCTGTAGCTAAGTTTAAGGAAGTGATCCCTGTGCTGATCCCAGGACCACCGTGTGTTTCCCCAGGGATCAATCATTATAATCTGAGCCCTGCTGAGGTTGACTCTATTGCTGAAGGTGCAGCAACCTCACTGAGAATCACGCTTGATTCTGTTGCCCCCCTGAAAAAGACAATAGTAAATCAGAGGAGGGGCCCTGGTATAATTCACATATCAGGACCCTCAAGCAGAAAGTGCCAAGACTAGAAAGGAAGTGGCATTCTTGTAAAATAGACAGCTATCATGTAGCCTGGAAAGACTGTCTATTAGTTTATAAAAAGGCCCTTCGCAAGGCTAGAACAGCTTATTTTTCTTCTTTGATTGAGGAAAATAAGAGCAACCCCAGGTTCCTTTTCAGTACTGTGGCCAAATTAACCAAGAGTCACAGTGTTTTAGATCCACGTATCCCTTCTTCCCTTAGTGGTGAAGACTTCATGAGCTTCTTCACTGATAAAGTTCTAGCTATCAGAGAGAAAGCTAACCAGGCCATCCCAACAACTGGACCATCACCAGATGTGCTGACTGTGGGAACATACAGGTTCTCCAACGAGCCCTTAAACTGCTTCACCCCTATATATTTTTCTGAGGCGTCATCGCTAATTCAGAAATCCAAGACCACCATGTGTCCTTTAGATCCCATCCCAACACACCTGTTGAAGGATGTTCTACCACTGATAGGCAGTTCTATCCTGGACCAGATCAATGGTTCTTCAGTGACAGGTTATGTACCCCGGTCCTACAAGGTGGCAGTGATTAAGCCGTTGCTTAAAAAACCATCACT
>JAPVLW010000095.1:120000-190000 GCA_027382335.1 Takifugu ocellatus
CAGGCTGGAAATGAAAAGATTAAACAGAGAATGCCAAATGTGTGTTCTGAGTTTTGATTTGAAACAGTTGACAAAATCTGAGTGTAAAATGTACTCGTGCAGGTAGAGCTAGTTGTCATTCAGACAGTATTGGAACTGTAGATAGATGGATTGGTAGCTAATGAGCTAACCTAACCCTAACAGATGAGTGTCCAATTGTCCTGTGGTTAGCAGGTTGTCCGTGAGGACGGTGAGATAGATTATGCCAAAGGACTCACTCCAGAGTCCAAAATCAGCAATCATGAGATCATGTTTAAGAAGGATTTCTTTGCTGTAGAGACCAGGCCAGAATGGTTCAGACAGCTAACCTTAACCCTAGACAACTGTTTTTGCTTGGATTTAGGAGAGGGAAGGGAGGTTGGAGATGGGATGGAGGTTTTGAAGTTGTTGGGGTCTGCAGAATGGGGATGATTATTTCAAATCTTATTGTTCCAAAGCGTCATGCTTGATTTACAACAGTCAGCTGAGTAGAGATGGGCTGGAGGCCGGATAGGAGGATGCAATGAGCTGCTGACAAGGAAGAATAATGCCTGAGTTTCTTACCATGTCCTTGTCTGATTGTTTCTGGGTTTTTTGGAGTTTAGTTTTTTTTTGCTGCAGGACATTAAACTGTCTAAATCTGTCACTTCTTTCAAATTACAGCCCCAAACACCACCATTACAAAGGAGGACAAGAGGAGGGACACACAAGTGAGACAAACTGTGGTGGATCGGCCTCTGCTGGAAATGTTCAGGGTTTATAAAACGGCTGTTTTTTTCTCTTTCCTTAAATTCATACAGGACAAACTGCTTTGAGAGGAAAATAGAAATTTGTTTCATAAGTGTCCCATCTCATGCCACACACAGCAGCCTCACATGTGCCATTTCTCCAGCTGCTATTTACATTTTCCTACTTTGATACCAACGATGGAGGTTCTTCTGGTGGAGAACGAGGCCCAGGAAGCTTTTGTCTGGGCGTGCCCTTGCTATTTTGCTGCACTGGAGAGAGTCCACTGTAATTGCTTGTTTAAGGATAATAACAAGGGACGGCTCTCAAAGGAGTTCTCCACACAATCAGCAGCCTTGAGGCAAACACCACAACCACACCACAGTGTAGTGAAGGAGTGGAGAACGTGGAGCAGAGGAAGACAGCCAGGATGGTTTATTGTACCTCTGCACAGCTCTCACCTGCTCTTGGAGCCCTGCTGCTCCTTTAACACAGAGCAGGTCTGTCCCACACTGTGGGCTAATTAAATTAGGGCTGGCCTTCTGGTGGCCTGGAGGCTGAACCAGATATACGGGACCACAGCGAGAGCTCCGGGACCCTTGTTGGACCCTTCTGTCTGACATACTTCATGCTTTACCCATCATTCGATGGGGCAGGTCCATGTTGCTGTCAAGGCTGAGGGTTAGTGAGGCTCGGACCACAGGGAAGAACTGGAATTCTGCTCCAGAGAACTCCAAATATTAATTAGTACCAGTCAAAACTACTCTGATGCTGACGTGTTAACTTGTGTTAACTGAAAATGGTGATCAATAGATCGATGGCGTGATGAGTGGATGGATGATGGATGGATGGATGGATGATGGATGGATCAATCAATCTCAATCAATCTTTATTTATATAGCGTCTTATACAATCAAAATTGTTTCAAGGCGCTTTCCAGAATCCCAGGGCCTGACCCCAGACAAGCAACAGTGGCAGGAAAAACTCCCCTTTAACAGGAAGAAACCTTGAGCAGGACCAGGCTCATGTAGGGGGACCCTCCTGCTGATGGGGGGCTGGATGATGGAGTGATGGATGGATGATGGATGGATGGATGATGGATGGATGGATGGATGATGGAGTGATGGATGGATGATGGAGTGATGGATGGATGATGGAGTGATGGATGGATGGATGATGGATGGATGATGGATGAAGTGATGGATGGATGGATGATGGATGGATGGATGATGGATGGATGGATGGATGATGGATGAAGTGATGGATGGATGGATGATGGATGGATGGATGATGGATGGATGGATGGATGATGGAGTGATGGATGGATGATGGAGTGATGGATGGATGGATGATGGATGGATGATGGATGAAGTGATGGATGGATGGATGATGGAGTGATGGATGGATGATGGAGTGATGGATGATGGATGAAGTGATGGATGGATGGATGATGGAGTGATGGATGGATGATGGAGTGATGGATGGATGGATGGATGATAGATGGAGTGATGGAGTGATGGATGGATGGATGATAGATGGAGTGATGGATGGATGGATGGATGGTGGATGGATGGATGGATGGATGATAACCCTAACCCTAACCCCTCCTCCCCCCTCCTCCCCCATTCCTCTCCTCTCCCCCCTCCCATCTCCTCTCCTCCCCTCCTCCCCCCTCCTCTCTTCCCCTCCTCCCCCTCCCATCTCCTCTCCTCCCCCCTCCTCCCGTCCTCCCCTCCCCCCTCCCATCTCCTCTCCACCTCCCCTCTCCTCCCCCCTCCCCTCTCCCCTCTCATCCCCTCCTCCCCTCCCCTCCTCCCACCTCCCATCTCCTCTCCTCCTCCTCCCGTCCTCCCCTCTCCTCTCCTCTCCTCCCCCTCCCCTCTCCTCCCCCCTCCTCCCCTCCCCTCCTCTCCTCCCATCTCCTCTCCTCCCACCCTCTCCTCTCCCCTCTCCTCCCCCTCCCCTCCCCAGCTCTAAATTATAGAGGACCCACCCTGTGGCCCAGGACATTCTGAGCCCCAGAGAAAACACGGAGGGTGTGATTAGCCTCCTGCACCATGTGACTGAGCAACAACCACATGTTTATGTTTCTTCCTTTTGAAAGTGCGAGTGTAAAACCAAGTGTAGGTCCAGACTAGAAGCTGCTGCCGAGCCTAATCTGTCATCATTCATCAGCATGGTCTTTTTCTTCTGCTGGTTTCTCACAGCGTGATCACATGTAGAATAAAGGAGTTCTGGAATTTCTCTGAAATCACATGAATGTTCCAGGACAGTTAAGTCCCACCCTAACTTTAGAGTGCTGGACGGTTCTGTGGAGCCATCTCTACCTCAGATGGATGGGAGATGTTGCCCTGAGTACTGGGCCATGTGGGGGGACGCTGGGCTGCCCGTTAGACCTCATCATCAGACTGGGCTCACGGGTTTTCTCCACGCGTGGTGATGCCACATCTGTTGTTAGAGACTAATGCTGAAGGCTGCTTTGGTAGTGAAGCTCCTCAGACTAGAACGGAGTTTGAAGGTCCCAGTGTTGAACCCTAATCCACTTAGGTAACTCTTTTGGCTGCTCTAAATCAAATGTTCCTGTGATAATTCAATCCCTTAAACTGGGAAAACAACGCTAACTTTGTTATCATCATAGTCGTGAACTTCATACACTATCAGTGTAATTTCAATTATGGTCAACATTTTAAAAAGTCCAACAAGAATGCCAACATTTTGGTCTGATCAAAGCGTTCCTGATTAAAGCTAATGTAGCTCAGGGCTATGCTTTACTCTTATCACTTCCTCGTCTTTTCTACATTCATACATATTCAGAGAAAGATCAAAGGTCTTGGATAAGATTACAATTCTCTCTAATTTAATCGCCGAAGTGTCTCCTAAATCAACTGGGATGTTCCTGCCTTTGCATGAATGTTCCTCTTCCAAAAGATGAAGTGGAAAGGTTTAGAAATGACATCAAAGGTGAGTTCTTACCACCAATTCATATCTGGGTTATCAGAGCAAACATTTGCCTTTCTGGTCAAACATACCCAGAATATAATTAGCTCGCTAAAGCAAAACAGGTTCTCATAGCTCGTGAAAAGAAGCTATTTGACATCCAGCGGTGTGTGAGGATGGAGGAATAACAGTATGTAAAATAGTGCACCCACCAAAGGCGCACTGTCGATTTTTGAGAAAATCTCAGTGTTTTAGGGGCACCTTATAGTCGTGAAAATACGGTATAAGTAAAACAATCAAAAATATTAAGCAGTGTCAAAGAGCTGCGTAGTAGCTTTACCTGCACAATGTATGCAGGTGTATATGTATGTCTGTATGAGCAGACCTCATGGAATTAGGTAGACAATCGCAGGTCTCCATATCAGTAGAAACTATTATTACGAATGAACTGAGAATGAAATGTTTACAGTTATGCAGACGACAATGTGATAATAGATTAGCCAATCACATCATGGCTCTGGAGGATCCTCTCCAGCATCTTGGCGGGCTGTGAGGAATCTTGGGTAAAAATGATGGTAGGTATTTGGAGGTATTTAGCATTTAGCATTTGTATTTAGCATTTAGCATTTGGCAAAACTGTTGTGATTCAGTGTTATCAAGAGGTCTGAAGATCATCGCCACTAAGCTTTTAGCTGAATTAGCATTTGCTGTGGAACCAGCTCCCTGCCCAGAGAACAGCAGCCTCGGCCCACCACTCACCCTTAATACTACTACTAATACTAATATATAAGAATTTGCTTTGTCTCTCAGAAAGGATTCACAAAAGGTTCAGAGTAGATGAAGTGGAACAGAGGGTTCCACAGTCTGGGGGCCACTGATTGAAGGGCTCCATCCCCTCTTTTTGGAAAATGAGTGTGAGGATCTGAGGGAACTTTCAGGACACTCAGAGATGAAAGCAGGAGCGTGAACATTAAAAGCCCTTAACAGAACTTGCATTGACACAGTCATCACAGCCCAGCTAGGTTACTGCAACAATCTTCTTCATGGGTTAACTCTCCACTAACTTCAGCTGGGAGACATCTGCCTCTGTAGATCCTCTCACCTGGAGGAGGGAGCTGGAGACCTGGAGATCTCCCTCCCCTCACCTGTAGATCTTCCTCCTCTCACCTGTAGATCTCCCTCCTCTCATCTGTAGATCTCCCTCCCCTCATCTGTAGATCTCCCTCCCCTCACCTGGAGATCTCCCTCCCCTCACCTGTATATCTCCCTCCCCTCACCTGGAGATCTCCCTCCCCTCATCTGTAGATCTCCCTCCCCTCACCTGTAGATCTTCCTCCTCTCATCTGTAGAGCTCCCTCCTCTCACCTGGCGATCTCCCTCCTCTCACCTGGAGATCTCCCTCCCCTCACCTGGAGATCTCCCTCCCCTCACCTGGAGATCTCCCTCCTCTCACCTGGCGATCTCCCTCCTCTCACCTTTAGATCTCCCTCCCCTCACCTGGAGATCTCCCTCCTCTCATCTGTAGATCTCCCTCCCCTCACCTGGAGATCTCCCTCCTCTCATCTGTAGAGCTCCCTCCTCTCACCTGGCGATCTCCCTCCTCTCACCTGGAGATCTCCCTCCCCTCACCTGGAGATCTCCCTCCCCTCACCTTTAGATCTCCCTCCTCTCATCTGTAGATCTCCCTCCCCTCACCTGTAGATCTCCCTCCTCTCATCTGTAGATCTCCCTCCTCTCACATGTAGATCTCCCTCCCCTCACCTGTAGATCTCCCTCCTCTCACCTGGAGATCTCCCTCCCCTCACCTGGAGATCTCCCTCCCCTCACCTTTAGATCTCCCTCCTCTCATCTGTAGATCTCCCTCCCCTCATCTGTAGATCTCCCTCCCCTCACCTGTAGATCTTCCTCCTCTCACCTGTAGATCTCCCTCCTCTCATCTGTAGATCTCCCTCCCCTCATCTGTAGATCTCCCTCCCCTCACCTGGAGATCTCCCTCCCCTCACCTGTATATCTCCCTCCCCTCACCTGGAGATCTCCCTCCCCTCACCTGTATATCTCCCTCCCCTCACCTGGAGATCTCCCTCCTCTCATCTGTAGAGCTCCCTCCCCTCACCTGGAGATCTCCCTCCTCTCATCTGTAGATCTCCCTCCCCTCACCTGGAGATCTCCCTCCTCTCATCTGTAGAGCTCCCTCCTCTCACCTGGCGATCTCCCTCCTCTCACCTGGAGATCTCCCTCCCCTCACCTGGAGATCTCCCTCCCCTCACCTTTAGATCTCCCTCCTCTCATCTGTAGATCTCCCTCCCCTCACCTGTAGATCTCCCTCCTCTCATCTGTAGATCTCCCTCCTCTCACATGTAGATCTCCCTCCCCTCACCTGTAGATCTCCCTCCTCTCACCTGGAGATCTCCCTCCCCTCACCTGGAGATCTCCCTCCCCTCACCTTTAGATCTCCCTCCTCTCATCTGTAGATCTCCCTCCCCTCATCTGTAGATCTCCCTCCCCTCACCTGTAGATCTTCCTCCTCTCACCTGTAGATCTCCCTCCTCTCATCTGTAGATCTCCCTCCCCTCATCTGTAGATCTCCCTCCCCTCACCTGGAGATCTCCCTCCCCTCACCTGTATATCTCCCTCCCCTCACCTGGAGATCTCCCTCCCCTCACCTGTATATCTCCCTCCCCTCACCTGGAGATCTCCCTCCTCTCATCTGTAGATCTCCCTCCCCTCACCTGGAGATCTCCCTCCTCTCATCTGTAGAGCTCCCTCCTCTCACCTGGCGATCTCCCTCCTCTCACCTGGAGATCTCCCTCCCCTCACCTGGAGATCTCCCTCCCCTCACCTTTAGATCTCCCTCCTCTCATCTGTAGATCTCCCTCCCCTCACCTGTAGATCTCCCTCCCCTCACCTGGAGATCTCCCTCCTCTCATCTGTAGATCTCCCTCCTCTCACATGTAGATCTCCCTCCCCTCACCTGTAGATCTCCCTCCCCTCACCTGGAGATCTCCCTCCTCTCATCTGTAGATCTCCCTCCCCTCACCTGGAGATCTCCCTCCTCTCATCTGTAGATCTCCCTCCCCTCATCTGTAGCTCTCCCTCCCCTCACCTGTAGATCTTCCTCCTCTCACCTGTAGATCTCCCTCCTCTCATCTGTAGATCTCCCTCCCCTCATCTGTAGATCTCCCTCCCCTCACCTGGAGATCTCCCTCCCCTCACCTGTATATCTCCCTCCCCTCACCTGGAGATCTCCCTCCTCTCATCTGTAGATCTCCCTCCCCTCACCTGGAGATCTCCCTCCTCTCATCTGTAGAGCTCCCTCCTCTCACCTGGCGATCTCCCTCCTCTCACCTGGAGATCTCCCTCCCCTCACCTGGAGATCTCCCTCCCCTCACCTTTAGATCTCCCTCCTCTCATCTGTAGATCTCCCTCCCCTCACCTGTAGATCTCCCTCCCCTCACCTGGAGATCTCCCTCCTCTCATCTGTAGATCTCCCTCCTCTCATCTGTAGATCTCCCTCCTCTCACATGTAGATCTCCCTCCCCTCACCTGTAGATCTCCCTCCCCTCACCTGTAGATCTCCCTCCCCTCACCTGGAGATCTCCCTCCTCTCATCTGTAGATCTCCCTCCCCTCACCTGGAGATCTCCCTCCTCTCATCTGTAGATCTCCCTCCTCTCACATGTAGATCTCCCTCCCCTCACCTGTAGATCTCCCTCCCCTCACCTGTAGATCTCCCTCCCCTCACCTGGAGATCTCCCTCCTCTCATCTGTAGATCTCCCTCCCCTCACCTGGAGATCTCCCTCCTCTCATCTGTAGAGCTCCCTCCTCAGGCTTTGAGCTGAGGTACCAATCAGAGGAAGTGCAGCTCTTTCTGAGAGGTAAAAGTGGAGGCAGGAAGGGGTGGAGGGGCGGGTGGGGGATGGTTTCTTTATTAAGAAATCCCATTGATTCTACTCTTTTCACCAACACACACAATGAGAACACCTTCTGCATGTGACCCCCCCGCAGAGCAATGAAGGAGCTCATCTCTCTTCATCAGATATGAAAGAAAGTGACTCAAAGAGGAGGCTGATGGCTCAGGGTGGCCAGCGGGGCACTTGGGTAATCACCCTCGCTCAGCGAATGTGTGCATCAGGACATGACACACACGTGTAGACACACTCTCATAACGCATCTGCCAGACAAAGAGATTGACACTTTATGGATATAAGGTTGTGCCAAGTTTAGTAACAAACAAAATGAAGCTTTTAAAAGGAAAAAATCACATTTTCCTCAGCCAAGGTCTGCTCATGACCTGACCGGCTTGAGGATTTCCTTCACTTATCAACCTGCCATTTTAAACCCAAACAGCAACAGACAACAGCAGCTTTCTCCGCTCCACCAAAGAAATAATAAAGGCTACAGGCGAGGCAGCACTGACCACCACCAATGAGAGCAGAGGATCCCGAGAGCTGCGTGGCGCCGCCTAAAATCAGGGTTACTGTGCAGCCTCTGAGCTCAACCAGAAGACATAAACACCAAAGACCCTGGATGTCTGTCGGTCTGTTGGTCTGATGTCTATTGGTCTGATGTCTGATGTCTGTTGGTCTGATGTCTGTTGGTCTGATGTCTGTTGGTCTGATGTCTGTCGGTCTGATGTCTGTTGGTCTGTTGGTTTGATGTCTGTTGGTCTGATGTCTGTCGGTCTGATGTCTGTTGGTCTGATGTCTGTTGGTCTGTCGGTCTGATGTCTGTCGGTCTGTTGGTCTGATGTCTGTCGGTCTGATGTCTGTCAGTCTGTTGGTCTGATGTCTGTTGGTCTGATGTCTGTCGGTCTGTTGGTCTGTTGGTCTGATGTCTGTTGGTCTGTTGGTCTGATGTCTGTTGGTCTGATGTCTGATGGTCTGTTGGTCTGATGTCTATTGGTCTGATGTCTGATGTCTGTTGGTCTGATGTCTGTTGGTCTGTTGGTCTGATGTCTGTCGGTCTGATGTCTGTTGGTCTGTTGGTTTGATGTCTGTTGGTCTGATGTCTGTCGGTCTGATGTCTGTTGGTCTGATGTCTGTTGGTCTGATGTCTGTTGGTCTGTCGGTCTGATGTCTGTTGGTCTGATGTCTGTTGGTCTGTCGGTCTGATGTCTGTTGGTCTGATGTCTGTTGGTCTGATGTCTGTCGGTCTTTTGGTCTGATGTCTGTCGGTCTGTTGGTCTGATGTCTGTCGGTCTGATGTCTGTCAGTCTGTTGGTCTGATGTCTGTCGGTCTGTTGGTCTGATGTCTGTTGGTCTGATGACTGATGGTCTGTTGGTCTGATGTCTGTCGGTCTGTTGGTCTGATGTCTGTTGGTCTGATGTCTGTTGGTCTGATGTCTGTCGGTCTGTTGGTCTGATGTCTGTCGGTCTGTTGGTCTGATGTCTGTTGGTCTGTTGGTCTGATGTCTGTTGGTCTGATGTCTGTCAGTCTGTTGGTCTGATGTCTGTTGGTCTGTCGGTCTGATGTCTGTCGGTCTGTTGGTCTGATGTCTGTCGGTCTGTCGGTCTGTTGGTCTGATGTCTGTTGGTCTGTTGGTCTGATGTCTGTTGGTCTGTTGGTCTGATGTCTGTCGGTCTGTTGGTCTGATGTCTGTCGGTCTGATGTCTGTCGGTCTGTTGGTCTGATGTCTGTTGGTCTGATGTCTGTCGGTCTGTTGGTCTGATGTCTGTTGGTCTGTTGGTCTGATGTCTGTTGGTCTGATGTCTGATGGTCTGTCGGTCTGATGTCTGTCGGTCTGTTGGTCTGATGTCTGTTGGTCTGTCGGTCTGATGTCTGTCGGTCTGTTGGTCTGATGTCTGTTGGTCTGATGTCTGTTGGTCTGATGTCTGTCGGTCTGTTGGTCTGATGTCTGTTGGTCTGATGTCTGTCGGTCTGTTGGTCTGATGTCTGTTGGTCTGTTGTCTGTTGGTCTGATGTCTGTCGGTCTGTTGGTCTGATGTCTGTTGGTCTGATGTCTGTTGGTCTGTTGGTCTGATGTCTGTCGGTCTGATGTCTGTTGGTCTGTTGGTTTGATGTCTGTTGGTCTGATGTCTGTCGGTCTGATGTCTGTTGGTCTGATGTCTGTTGGTCTGATGTCTGTTGGTCTGTCGGTCTGATGTCTGTTGGTCTGATGTCTGTTGGTCTGTCGGTCTGATGTCTGTTGGTCTGATGTCTGTTGGTCTGATGTCTGTCGGTCTTTTGGTCTGATGTCTGTCGGTCTGTTGGTCTGATGTCTGTCGGTCTGATGTCTGTCAGTCTGTTGGTCTGATGTCTGTCGGTCTGTTGGTCTGATGTCTGTTGGTCTGATGACTGATGGTCTGTTGGTCTGATGTCTGTCGGTCTGTTGGTCTGATGTCTGTTGGTCTGATGTCTGTTGGTCTGATGTCTGTTGGTCTGATGACTGATGGTCTGTTGGTCTGATGTCTGTCGGTCTGTTGGTCTGATGTCTGTTGGTCTGATGTCTGTTGGTCTGATGTCTGTCGGTCTGTTGGTCTGATGTCTGTCGGTCTGTTGGTCTGATGTCTGTTGGTCTGTTGGTCTGATGTCTGTTGGTCTGATGTCTGTCAGTCTGTTGGTCTGATGTCTGTTGGTCTGTCGGTCTGATGTCTGTCGGTCTGTTGGTCTGATGTCTGTCGGTCTGTCGGTCTGTTGGTCTGATGTCTGTTGGTCTGTTGGTCTGATGTCTGTTGGTCTGTTGGTCTGATGTCTGTCGGTCTGTTGGTCTGATGTCTGTCGGTCTGATGTCTGTCGGTCTGTTGGTCTGATGTCTGTTGGTCTGATGTCTGTCGGTCTGTTGGTCTGATGTCTGTTGGTCTGTTGGTCTGATGTCTGTTGGTCTGATGTCTGATGGTCTGTCGGTCTGATGTCTGTCGGTCTGTTGGTCTGATGTCTGTTGGTCTGTCGGTCTGATGTCTGTCGGTCTGTTGGTCTGATGTCTGTTGGTCTGATGTCTGTTGGTCTGATGTCTGTCGGTCTGTTGGTCTGATGTCTGTTGGTCTGATGTCTGTCGGTCTGTTGGTCTGATGTCTGTTGGTCTGTTGTCTGTTGGTCTGATGTCTGTCGGTCTGTTGGTCTGATGTCTGTTGGTCTGATGTCTGTTGGTCTGTCGTCTGTCAGTCTGTTGGTCTGATGTCTGTCGGTCTGTTGGTCTGATGTCTGTTGGTCTGATGTCTGTCGTTCTGTTGGTCTGATGTCTGTTGGTCTGATGCCTGTCGGTCTGTTGGTCTGATGTCTGTTGGTCTGATGTCTGTCGGTCTGTTGGTCTGATGTCTGTCGGTCTGTTGGTCTGATGTCTGTTGGTCTGATGTCTGTCGGTCTGATGTCTGTTGGTCTGATGTCTGTTGGTCTGTCGGTCTGATGTCTGTCGGTCTGTTGGTCTGATGTCTGTCGGTCTGTTGGTCTGATGTCTGTTGGTCTGATGTCTGTCGGTCTGTTGGTCTGATGTCTGTCGGTCTGTTGGTCTGATGTCTGTTGGTCTGTTGGTCTGATGTCTGTTGGTCTGATGTCTGTCGGTCTGTTGGTCTGATGTCTGTTGGTCTGATGTCTGTTGGTCTGATGTCTGTCGGTCTGTTGGTCTGATGTCTGTTGGTCTGATGTCTGTTGGTCTGATGTCTGTTGGTCTGATGTCTGTCGGTCTGTTGGTCTGATGTCTGTTGGTCTGATGGTCTGATGTCTGTCGGTCTGTTGGTCTGATGTCTGTCGGTCTGTTGGTCTGATGTCTGTTGGTCTGATGTCTGTTGGTCTGATGTCTGTTGGTCTGTTGGTCTGTTGTCTGTTGGTCTGATGGTCTGATGTCTGTCGGTCTGTTGGTCTGATGTCTGTCGGTCTGTTGGTCTGATGTCTGTTGGTCTGATGTCTGTCGGTCTGTTGGTCTGATGTCTGTCGGTCTGATGGTCTGATGGTCTGTTGGTCTGATGTCTGTTGGTCTGATGTCTGTTGGTCTGATGTCTGTCGGTCTGTTGGTCTGATGTCTGTTGGTCTGATGGTCTGATGGTCTGTTGGTCTGATGTCTGTCGGTCTGTTGGTCTGATGTCTGTTGGTCTGATGGTCTGATGGTCTGTTGTCTGATGTCTGATGTCTGTCAGTCTGTCGGTCTGATGTCTGTTGGTCTGATGTCTGTTGGTCTGATGGTCTGATGTCTGTCAGTCTGTTGGTCTGATGTCTGTTGGTCTGATGGTCTGATGGTCTGTTGGTCTGATGTCTGTCGGTCTGTTGGTCTGATGTCTGGTGGTCTGATGGTCTGATGGTCTGTTGTCTGATGTCTGTCAGTCTGTTGGTCTGATGTCTGTTGGTCTGATGTCTGTCGGTCTGTTGGTCTGTTACTCATCTGCACTATCATATGATACTATTGCAGTTGGACCTGGAGATGAGCGGTTCTGAAGGTTCTGGCTTCATATCCGTATGTTCTTGTTTAGGCCCACTAACGAGCGTTCTGCCCTTTAATACAGTGGAACAGGAAGTAGCTTCAGAGAAAAAGGTTCCTTGGTCACAGGAACAAACTAACTTTCCTTAAATGTCCATGTTGAAAATATTTATTATAAATATTGTATCACTTTTAGTGACTCGCAGTAAAAGATGCATCCATGAAGTAAAACACATTCTTTAAAAGTGGTATTTAGAATCCCTCAACAAATATCCAGGTATAATTTGCCCCCTGCTGGGCTGAATTTCATCTCGTGTCATAATAATCAAATGAATCATTTTGGTGAAAGGCTTTTGTTTCCTTTGGTGTTAAAACGTGGCGACACTGTCGGTTCTGCCTGCTGCTCTCGGAACAATCACGGCAGCAGGATAATCACATGCAGGAATGTCCCACGGACACACAGGACTCGGTCCAAACTGCATCTCAGCAGGCGAGCTGCAGCCAGGACCTCCTGGAAGACCTCCCAGCCATCAGCCGCTCGGCCGCTCTTCATTCTTCATTCTCTAATTCAAGTGTCAGCTTTCAGCCGGCGCCGACCCATTCTTCCACCATTGTCTCTCTCAGTGGGGCGAGGTACCTCCCACCTAATCGCTGATCCAATTAGTTTCAGAACTCCTTCCACAAGTGAAGGGCAGTGAATAAAAATTTGGAAGAAAAGAAGTGAACAGACGAGTGTCAGTGATGTGTCACCATTATCCTGCCCGGATTTATGGATGCGAGCGGAGGAAGGTGGTCTGGAAGAACGGCACAAACACGTCTAATTCTCTTTTGTGGTTTCACAAATGCTCCGACACACCCAGGCGGAGCTCCAGGGCAGCAGATGGGAGTCTTTTTGTGCCGCTCAAACCTGTCAGCAACCTTCAGATGAAGGAACCACTAAGGTGCTACAGTGTGGTTCAGATCTGAAGCTCTGAAGCTCTGAAGCTCTGCAGCTCTGAAGCTCTGCAGCTCTGAAGCTCTGCAACTCTGCAGCTCTGAAGCTCTGCAGCTCTGAAGCTCTGCAGTTCTGAAGCTCTGCAGCTCTGAACCTCTGAAGCTCTGCAGCTCTGAAGCTCTGAAGCTCTGCAGCTCTGAAGCTCTGAAGCTCTGCAGCTCTGAACCTCTGCAGCTCTGCAGCTCTGAAGCTCTGCAGCTCTGAAGCTCTGCAGCTCAGCAGCTCTGATGCTCTGCAGCTCTGAAGCTCTGCAGCTCTGCAGCTCTGCAGCTCTGAAGCTCTGCAGCTCTGAACCTCTGCAGCTCTGCAGTTCTGAAGCTCTGAAGCTCTGAAGCTCTGCAGCTCTGAACCTCTGCAGCTCTGCAGCTCTGAAGCTCTGCAGCTCTGCAGCTCTGAAGCTCTGCAGCTCTGCAGCTCTGAAGCTCTGCAGCTCAGCAGCTCTGAAGCTCTGCAGCTCTGAACCTCTGAAGCTCTGCAGCTCTGCAGCTCTGAAGCTCTGCAGCTCTGAACCTCTGCAGCTCTGCAGCTCTGAAGCTCTGCAGCTCTGCAGTTCTGAAGCTCTGCAGCTCTGAAGCTCTGCAGCTCTGACCCTCTGAAGCTCTGCAGCTCTGAAGCTCTGAAGCTCTGCAGCTCTGCAGCTCTGCAGCTCTGAAGCTCTGCAGCTCTGCAGCTCTGAAGCTCTGCAGCTCTGAACCTCTGAAGCTCTGCAGCTCTGAAGCTCTGCAGCTCTGAACCTCTGAAGCTCTGCAGCTCTGAAGCTCTGAAGCTCTGCAGCTCTGAAGCTCTGCAGCTCTGCAGCTCTGAAGCTCTGCAGCTCTGCAGCTCTGAACCTCTGCAGCTCTGAAGCTCTGAACCTCTGCAGCTCTGAAGCTCTGCAGCTCTGAAGCTCTGCAGCTCAGCAGCTCTGCAGCTCTGCAGCTCTGCAGCTCTGAAGCTCTGCAGCTCTGCAGCTCTGCAGCTCTGCAGCTTGGCTGAAAAACACATGAGAAATTACTTGAAAGGTGTGTGCGTTGGTGCGTGGGTGTGCGTGTGTGTGTGTGCGTGCGTGGATGTGTGTGTGCGTTGGTGCGTGGGTGTGTGTGTGCGTGGATGTGTGTGTGCGTTGGTGCGTGGGTGTGTGTGTGCGTTGGTGCGTGGGTGTGTGGGTGTGTGTGCGTGCGTGGGTGTAAGTGTGTGTGTGTGTGTGCGTGGGTGTGTGTGTTCCTTTTTCCTCTAAAAACTAAAAAGCAAAAAATATATCTAAGTATTTTCTTTTTTCTTTTTTTCCAGAATCAAAATGAAAAAAGAATAATGACTAACTTTTCCAAAATTTTTTGTGCAAATGCAAATGCAAAAAAAAGGTTTTAGGGCCGAATCAGGCGAGTCGTCCAATTTAGATGAAGCCACAAGTTACCGAAACTGGAAATGTTCTTTGGTCTTCCTCACATCGCAACGCATAAAAGGGGTAAAGAAGATAAATAAATGAAAAATAGTGGGCAGACTTGCTTATTATGATCTATGTCACCATAGCTAGTGACACCTGACCAGCCCAATAGACCGCTCCGCTCTCAGAATGCTGGTCTACTGGTGGCCCCCAGAGTCTCTAGGAGTAGAATGGGGGGCCAGCATTTAGCTACCAGGCCCCCCTGCTATGGAACCAGCTCCCTGTCCAGGCCCCCCTGCTATGGAACCAGCTCCCTGTCCAGAACCCCCCCTGCTATGGAACCAGCTCCCTGTCCAGGCCCCCCTGCTATGGAACCAGCTCCCTGTCCAGGCCCCCCTGCTATGGAACCAGCTCCCTGTCCAGCCCCCACTGCTATGGAACCAGCTCCCTGTCCAGGTACGGGAGGCTGACTCCATCGCTACTTTAAGATCAGACTTAAAACCTCCCCTTTGATGAAGCTTATTGTTACTAATTCAGTAGTTCCAGTTACTATCATAGACAGACAGATTATCATACTTAGGGGGTCGTCTAATCGTTAGGTCACGTCTTAGCTGTGCTGTTATAGGCCAAGGCTGCAGGGGTCCAGAACCATGATCACCTGACAGGCCTCTGTCACCCCACTGGGTCATGGTCTCCCCTCCTCTCCTCTCCTCTCCTCTCCGCTCCTCTCCTCTCCTCTCCTCTCCTCTCCCCTCCTCTCCGCTCCTCTCCTCTCCTCTCCTCCTCTCTCCTCACCTACCTATTCTCTCCTCCTCCCCTCTTCCTCTCCTCCTCTCCTTTCCTCTCCTCCTCTCCTCTCCTCCCCTCCTCTCTCCTCACCTACCTATTCTCTCCTCCTCCCCTCTTCCTCTCCTCCTCTCCTTTCCTCCCCTCCTCCTCTCTCCTCCCCTCCTCTCTCCTCTCCTACCTATTCTCTCCTCCCCTCCCCTCCCCTCCTCCTCTCCCCTCCTCTCCTCCCCAACCCTAACAAATACGTAGCAACAGTTAGCCAAGTTAAGCAGGAATTTATTGCTGCTTGTGTGGTATGCTATCTGTGTCATGTGACTAATAAAAGTGAGGACAGAACACGTCCTGGAGGCCAAGTGTCTCGAGTGCCTTTGGATCATTCATTTTGCCTGTTTTAACCTTTTCCATCAAGAAATTGACGTGAAGGTTATTCTTAAGGGACCATCTTGGACTTCTTCCTAAAGCTGTTTCATTCTCTCTGTGTCCCAGGACAGAAGCCAATTAGCATGTCACGTTAGCAGGCTTACACATGAATATGCCCAAACTTGCCCCTGCAATTTCAGTAATTGCCCCTTAGCTTCATTATTTCATTTAGCTGAGTATGTGCTTGTTATGTCCTTAGTGCTTTAGCATGTGCGCACATGCTGGTCAGCTGTGTATTTTACCAAATTGTCTACGAAGCCCAAAATCTCTGAAGAGAATTGTGTTTCTGAAGATGTGACCTACGGCCCAGTAGACAGCGTTAGCTCCAGCTAGCTGGTGTAAATGTGCTCATTTCTGGATGAGCCAGGTGAGTAAATGCCACTGATTACCTGTGAGATAAAAAGAGGCCTTCATGGAGAAAATGCAAAAGAAAAATGGTCTGAAAAAAAGTTTTTCTCCTTTTTTGTTTAGTTTGTTTTCTGTCTTCAGTGTCAAAATAAAGTTTAACTAATGTCCAATTACAGGTGCTAACATCTGCTGGTGGCATACAAGTGCACCTTTCATGGTCTCAAGAGTCTCCCTTCCTCCTGCTCAAGGGTTCTTATTTCTCCTGCCAAGGTCGGCCGTTGGGGGTCCGACTGTGGGTTTCTGTGGAGCACCGAGAGACCATTTGGATCGGAACAGATGCTGATCAATAAAGATGAAGTGAACTGAATGATACAACATTCTGCAACAATCCAAATCTTAGAGTCAGTTTCACTAATACTTGGATACTGACGCTATTTCAAGTATTTCATTTGGATATGAAATGAAATTATCAAGATAAACTTTACATTGAGAACACCATATATTCAAGATTCAAGATATATCCGAATTATCAAAACACGGTTGACTTTTGTGTGTGTTTTGAGATGCATTAGATCTTCCTCATCTGTGAAGCCAGCCATGCACCAGGATTCACCAGTAGCATGCAGGGTTAGGGTTAGCGTAAGGGTTAGGGTTAGAGGGTTAGCGTTAGGGTTAGGGTTAGAGGGTTAGGGTTAGCGTTAGGGTTATGGTTAGAGGGTTAGGGTTAGAAGGTTAGGGGTCAGGGTTAGGGTTAGAGTTCAGGGTTTGGGATAAAACTTTTTTTGCACTGGCCTACTGATCGGGATAGCAGGGGAGTGCGGAGGGTGAGGGCCCCCCCTGGGGGGGCTATTAGCCAGGGCTCAAGGAGTTCCGGACAAGGTAGGGGAGAGAGCTGAATCGCCCAGTCTAAGAAGACTTTGGTAAAATGGCGAGTAGGTATGTGGTTAGGATTGACCTTGGGGTAGGGGCAGGGGTGAGGTTTGGGGTTGGGGTTAGGGGTGGGAGGGGGTGGGAGAAGGTTGGGATTAGGGTTAGAGTTAGGGTTAGGGTGAGGGGTGGGAGAAGGTTAGGATTAGGGTTGGGGTTAGGGTTTGGGTTAGGGCTAGGAAAGGTGCTGGGTTTGGGGTTAGGGTTGGGCTTGGGGTTAGGGTTGGGGAGAAGGTTAGGGTTAGGGTTGGGGATGGGGAGAAGGTAGGGGTTGGGGTTAGGAGGGGTGTTGGGGTTTGGGTTAGGTTTGGGGTTAGGGTTGGTTTTAGGGTTAGGAAAGGTGCTGGGTTTGGGCTTAAGGTTAGGGTTAGGGTTGGGGTTAGGGTTAGGAAGGGTGCTGGGTTTGGGCTTAAGGTTAGGGTTAGGGTTGGGGTTAGGGTTAGGAAGGGTGCTGGGTTTGGGGTTAAGGTTAGGGTTAGGGTTGGGGAGAGGGTTAGGTTTGGGTTTAGGGTTAGGGTTAGGGTTGGGTTTAGGGTTAGGAAAGGTGCTGGGTTTGGGCTTAAGGTTAGGGTTAGGGTTGGGGATAGTATGGTAGGGTTAGGGTTGGGTTAGGGTTAGGTTAGGGTTGGGGATGTAGGGTAGGGAATGGAGTTAGGGTTAGGGTTGGGGTTGAGATTAAAATCTGTGCTCGGTAGAACTATCATTTAGTGGGGTGTCAGGAAAGAGTTGTCTGCACCAGTTATCAAATATGAGTTTTGCTGTCGTGGGGGTCCAATTGATGTTGTCTTTTTCTTTAATGAAGAGGTCGTGTGAGATTTTAGGCAGTGTTTCGTAATGTGTTGTCATGGTTTGGTTGATAATTTCCAAATTGTCCTGTTGGGTTAGGGTTAGCTGGGGTGAATATTTAAGGATAGGAAATTAAGCTAGTGCATTAGGAAAGGTCCGCTCGGCAGCACGGAATAGTCTCCTTAGTTGTTTGATTGTGGTTTTTCTTGGGTCCTGGTCTCTGTTATTCATTCCTATAGCAAAGATTACGACATCGGTATTAGGGTTGGGGGGGGGGGTTAGGGTTTGAGTTAGGGTTAGGGGTTAGAGTTAGGGTTAGAGGGTTAGGGGTCAGGGTTAGGGTTAGGGTTAGAGGGTTAGGGTTAGGGTCAGGGTCAGGGTTAGAGTTAGAGGGTTAGAGTTAGGGTCAGGGTCAGTGTCAGGGTTAGGGTTAGAGGGTTAGGGTTAGGGTTAGGGGTTAGAGTTAGGGTTAGAGGGTTAGGGGTTAGGGTCAGGGTCAGGGGTCAGGGTTAGGGTTAGGGTTAGAGGGTCAGGGTTAGGGTTAGAGAGTTAGGGTCAGGGTTAGAGGGTTAGAGTTAGGGTCAGGGTCAGGGTCAGGGTTAGGGTTAGAGGGTTAGGGTTAGGGTTAGAGGGTTAGCATTAGGGTTAGGGTTAGAGTTAGCATGCAGACCAGTAGCTTCACCTCCGAGCCAGTTTCCAATCCTACTGCCAATATCATCTCAGTGGTCAGAACATGCAGAGCCTTCAGAAGCACCTTGAGAATCATCTTGGGTGTTCAGAACAGCATTTAAAAGTGGAGCAGAATTGTCCTTCTATAAATGATCTATTTATATTGTATTTTAAGCAGCATTAAATTTTAGTGCAGAATAAATAATGTGGGGAAAACCATCCATTATCCTGGTAACACCTCCGTGTGTGTGTGTGGGGGGGAGGGGGGGCTTATTCTATGGTCACTTGTTGCGTGAGTTCTCACACACCAGTAGAAGTCCAACAGCGCCCCCATGTGGACCACATGAGGACTCCTCTCAGAACGTATCGTATTTTCACGACTATAAGGCGCCTAAAACACTGAGATTTTCTCAAAAATCGACAGTGTGCCTTGTGTGTGGACTGAGTTCCAAAATCTGCTGTGCCCCTTTGGTGGGTGCACTATGGTAAACGCTCCGCCAATCGATTAGCGGCACACCTACGCGTAAGGATCCCCTAAAATGGCGCCGGGCAAGCGAGACGCGTATGAATGAGGCTTACTTTAAACTGCAGGCCATCAAATATGCAGCTGAAAATGGCAATCGAGCAATCTTAGTGTTTTCGCTTTATGAGGAGGCGGCATCTTTTTACTCCATACGCGCGAGGACAACTGTTGCGCAGCGGCTGCCCGCGGATTACCAGGAGAGGGCGGCCATCTTCCCTAACCCTAACCAGGAGAGGGCGGCCATCTTCCCTAACCCTAACCCTAACCAGGAGAGAGTGGCCATCTTCCCTAACCCTAACCCTAACCAGGAGAGGGTGGCCATCTTCCCTAACCCTAACTCTAACCAGGAGAGAGTGGCTATCTTCCCTAACCCTAACCCTAACCAGGAGAGGGCGGCCATCTTCCCTAACCCTAACCAGGAGAGGGTGGCCATCTTCCCTAACCCTAACCAGGAGCGTGTGGCCATCTTCCCTAACCCTAACTCTAACCAGGAGAGACTGGCCATCTTCCCTAACCCTAACCCTAACCAGGAGAGAGTGGCCATCTTCCCTAACCCTAACCCTAACCAGGAGAGGGTGGCCATCTTCCCTAACCCTAACCCTAACCAGGAGAGAGTGGCCATCTTCCCTAACCCTAACCCTAACCAGGAGAGGGTGGCCATCTTCCCTAACCCTAACCCTAACCAGGAGAGAGTGGCCATCTTCCCTAACCCTAACCCTAACCAGGAGAGGGTGGCCATCTTCCCTAACCCTAACCCTAACCAGGAGAGGGTGGCCATCTTCCCTAACGCTAACCAGGAGAGGGCGGCCATCTTCCCTAACCAGGAGAGGGTGGCCATCTTCCCTAACCCTAACCCTAACCAGGAGAGAGTGGCCATCTTCCCTAACCCTAACCCTAACCAGGAGAGGGTGGCCATCTTCCCTAACCCTAACCAGGAGAGGGTGGCCATCTTCCCTAACCCTAACCAGGAGAGGGTGGCCATCTTCCCTAACTCTAACCAGGAGAGACTGGCCATCTTCCCTAACTCTAACCCTAACCAGGAGCGGGTAGCCATCTTCCCTAACCCTAACTCTAACCAGGAGAGACTGGCCATCTTCCCTAACCCTAACCCTAACCAGGAGCGTGTGGCCATCTTCCCTAACCCTAACTCTAACCAGGAGAGACTGGCCATCTTCCCTAACCCTAACCCTAACCAGGAGAGGGCGGCCATCTTCCCTAACCCTAACCCTAACCAGGAGAGGGTGGCCATCTTCCCTAACCCTAACCCTAACCAGGAGAGGGTGGCCATCTTCCCTAACCCTAACCCTAACCCTAACCAGGAGAGAGTGGCCATCTTCCCTAACCCTAACTCTAACCAGGAGAGACTGACCATCTTCCCTAACTCTAACCCTAACCAGGAGCGGGTGGCCATCTTCCCTAACCCTAACCCTAACCAGGAGAGGGCGGCCATCTTCCCTAACCCTAACCCTAACCAGGAGAGGGTGGCCATCTTCCCTAACCCTAACCAGGAGAGGGTGGCCATCTTCCCTAACCCTAACCAGGAGAGGGTGGCCATCTTCCCTAACTCTAACCAGGAGAGACTGGCCATCTTCCCTAACTCTAACCCTAACCAGGAGCGGGTGGCCATCTTCCCTAACCCTAACTCTAACCAGGAGAGACTGGCCATCTTCCCTAACCCTAACCCTAACCAGGAGAGGGCGGCCATCTTCCCTAACCCTAACCCTAACCAGGAGAGGGTGGCCATCTTCCCTAACCCTAACCCTAACCAGGAGAGGGTGGCCATCTTCCCTAACCCTAACCCTAACCCTAACCAGGAGAGAGTGGCCATCTTCCCTAACCCTAACTCTAACCAGGAGAGACTGACCATCTTCCCTAACTCTAACCCTAACCAGGAGCGGGTGGCCATCTTCCCTAACCCTAACTCTAACCAGGAGAGACTGACCATCTTCCCTAACTCTAACCCTAACCAGGAGAGGGCGGCCATCTTCCCTAACCCTAACCCTAACCAGGAGAGGGTGGCCATCTTCCCTAACCCTAACCAGGAGAGGGTGGCCATCTTCCCTAACCCTAACCAGGAGAGGGTGGCCATCTTCCCTAACCCTAACCCTAACCAGGAGAGGGTGGCCATCTTCCCTAACTCTAACCCTAACCAGGAGCGGGTGGCCATCTTCCCTAACCCTAACCCTAACCAGGAGAGGGTGGCCATCTTCCCTAACCCTAACCAGGAGAGGGTGGCCATCTTCCCTAACCCTAACCAGGAGAGGGTGGCCATCTTCCCTAACCCTAACCCTAACCAGGAGAGAGTGGCCATCTTCCCTAACTCTAACCCTAACCAGGAGCGGGTGGCCATCTTCCCTAACCCTAACCCTAACCAGGAGAGACTGGCCATCTTCCCTAACCCTAACCAGGAGAGGGTGGCCATCTTCCCTAACCCTAACTCTAACCAGGAGAGACTGGCCATCTTCCCTAACTCTAACCCTAACCAGGAGAGGGCGGCCATCTTCCCTAACCCTAACCAGGAGAGGGTGGCCATCTTCCCTAACCCTAACTCTAACCAGGAGAGACTGGCCATCTTCCCTAACTCTAACCCTAACCAGGAGAGGGCGGCCATCTTCCCTAACCCTAACCAGGAGAGGGTGGCCATCTGCCGTGACAAGATAACCGCGCCCAGCCACATCACCAACATGGATGAGATCCCTCTGACTTTTAACATCCCTTTGACTCACAAAGTGGAGAAAAAGGGACCAGCACGGTCATTGAAATAGTGCAGCTGTTTAATTCAGATACAGAAGATGAAAACTTTGATGGTTTTGTGGCGGAAGAATGAATATTTTGTTCAATAAATGTGTCCAAACTCACTGTTTTACTTCCGTTGTCAATTTTACTGTATGTTTCAGCATGTGCCGAATAATACGGTGCGCCTTATGGTCGTGAAAATACGGTAGATGATACTTGAGTCATTGTTGGTCACGAGCTGATCCCTGAAAACTAAAAACTTCCTTTTTCTATTCCTTTGAAACCAGATCATTGGAATCAAAACCTTGTTTCACTTGATTTTCTCCATTTCAGGTGCTTCTTGAGTTGCATGTGTTCACAAACTGTGACACTTCATCAACATGCAGTAAAAATGAAAAGACTTTATTTATAAAAAGCAAACAGTTCTAAAACATTAATAAACTATATTAGTGCTCACTTTTAGATTTTCTAGCATTAATGATGCTTAACAGCAGGGGTCAGTGACCCCTAACCTTAACTACTGATACTACAGCTGGTGGTAAATCAAAGATCATCACTTGTTGAACCCAGCGTTCATTTAAGTGTTGCTTTTGTCGGAGCTGCGCTCCGTCCCGTCTCCTCCAAACCTCCGTCTCAGCTCTGAAGTCCACACGGAGCAGCACGATTTCTGTCAGATAAACAACAAGCTGATGACATACAGTCATACAGTAATAATGATATATTAATAACACGT
This sequence comes from Takifugu ocellatus, assembly GCA_027382335.1. NCBI lineage: Eukaryota > Metazoa > Chordata > Actinopteri > Tetraodontiformes > Tetraodontidae > Takifugu > Takifugu ocellatus. Next base: position 142,317 of record JAPVLW010000095.1, read on the forward strand.
TTTATCAAACCCCCCCCCCCACACACACACACACACACACACACACACACACACACACTCCCCAAATAACAAAAGCAAAAAGCAGATGTAATAACATCCAATAAGATGTAAACAGGTAAAACTATTCTGAAGAGTTTGTATTTTGAGGGCGGGAGGGAGGGAGGTGATGTTTCTGTGGGTCCGCCTCGGTTTCCTTCAGCGTCAGCAATCATTAGCCTGATCAAATGTCTTGTTTTGGTGTATCTAAATGCGGCTGCTCCTAACCCCAACCCTAACCTCTTTGGCCATCCAGTGACCCTAAACACACACCAAATAAAAGGAAACATCATGGTCATTCTGGCTCACAATAGTGGTGCTGATGGTGACACTCTTGCAGCCAAGCAAATTGAAGTCATTCATTTATTAGCATTAGCTTTTCCTTATTTGGCTAATGATGCCATGACTATGCTATAGCACTGGCTAAAGCACCCCACAAGATTTCTTTCCTGCTGAATGGGAGTTTTACCTCCCACTGTTGCTTCCTGGGGGTCAGAATGAGTTTCTGTAAAGCACCTAGAGATGCTGATAAACGGAGACAAATTGAACTGAATGTTGTATCAGGATGCGGTTGGTCTGCAGTTGAGACACTTTTGATCGTAACACAACATGCATAAACCAGAACTTCCTACCTTTCCATCCTTGGTTTGATTGCGAGCCCTCGACAGAAGTTCAGTCAAGGCCAAAAGGAGCCCGACGCTTGATCCCACAGCCAGGAAGAGGAAGAGTCCAAGCAGGTCATGTGGCTGTAGAGATTGAGAGAGCCGAGTCTGGTCAGTGGGCAGACAGCTGCTCGCCCACCATTTGTCATGTAGATATTTCAGTTCGCCAGACTCGCTGAGCTTCAGGATGGCGATGGACAAGTTCTTTACCAGGGGGGAACCTGGAATGGTATTCAGTTACACAACTGATCATTTCATCCACCACAAAAGCTCCATTTTTATGTTACTTTAGCAACCAAATGTGAAAATTGCTGCTGTGAAAAAGAACTGATCTGGACCATTGACCAACTTCTGAGTTAGGGTCAACTTCTTTAATCCACATATAATAGTTATGATTGTAGCAGAAGCTATCAATAAAGATGATTTCATTTAGTAGTAGTATAGAATAGTACAGTATAGTGGTAAAGAACAGTACCTACATAGGCAGTAATGCCAGGCTACATAACATAGTGGGGGTCTCCAAGATCCAAAAGGTCAGCAATCGGTGTTTTTGAGCGTACTGCTCACCTAGAGGCGCTGCAATGGCGTACGATCTCATGCCGATGACGTCCTGTGAGCGGGTCAGTGTACAGTAACGGGCCACTGCCAGTTCTAATGAAACAGCTTCACCGATGAAGGCGAAGTTTCCCTCCTGGGTGCGTCGGACACCCTCTTCCATGGTGGACACAAAGCTCTTTTTGTGCTCCATGTGCTGGTAGATCTTTCGGTGAACAGGGTTGTTGGAATACTTGAAAATAAAAATCATGAAACCTTCACAAGTCTTGTGTAAGATAATGTCCCAAATGTTCTTCAGTAAAATCTAAAGCACCTTAAAGAACATCATGGTGGCCCCAGACCTCACAGTACCATAATCAATAACATCCTGGTTGGCCAGGTCTTCAAAGCTCTGGATGGACATTTGCTTGTTGCTGGTGTACATCATCAAACTAAAGCTGCTGAAGTAACATGCTAGCAGCAGAATCGTAAACAGCCACCAAATGGTGCTGATCAGTCGACCGGAGGCACTTTTAGGGTGAGGACCAGCACCTGAGACCACAGACACAGGAGAGGAGGTTTTGTAAAATGCGTCTGCAAAATTTGTTCAGCATGGTTGCTATCTCCAAAAGTGCTGTCATTTTGAGGCATACAGACACGTAAAAGCTAAAAATGAAATTCTGAACCTAAATTTAGCAGAATTATTCATCATCTATTGATCAACCAGTGTGTCAAGCTCAAGAGAACATACAGTATGTTCTGGTTTACCCTGCAGGGTGAGTGAGCCCATCAGGTACCAGAGGCTGTGTGAGAAGGTGAGGCTGTGGTCGTCGGTGTCTGGCTCCGCCCACTCGGATGGACTGATCCTGCCAAAAAATCAAATCAGCATAGTTGTCATCTTCTTACACATGCTGGTGGCACCACAGCATCTTCATCAAATATTCATATTAGGGTGATTTTAATCACAGACATCTATTACATATACTTCATATTTAACTTTTTAACTATTTTAACTAACCCTAACCCATAAATATAGAACACAGACATAAGGAAAATGAGGTTTAGTCAGGAGCCAATCAACCAGTCTTATTCATGAGAAGAGAAGAGGATCTAGTGGCTGGAACACATCCTCCTGAGATTCTGCAAATAAATCTGAAAATCCGTAGAAATAACCCTAACCCAGAACCAACAGCACCTCAGTAAGTGGCCCAAAATTATTAGATAAGAGAGACGTTGTCACAGCAACAGCTGTGCTGTCCCGGCTTACTGGAAAAACCGGCTGATATTGAGCACCCTCAGCTGGTGAACCAATAGAATTCGGGGGGCTTAGCACGTTAGCACGTGCTGAAGTGTGATCATTTTGGGGAAAACTGTCTTCTAAAGTGAGCCAAAGTCATCCCTCCATCTCTCCCTAACTCTAACTCTAGCCCTAACCCTAACCCTAAATCTAAACCCTAACCCTAACCCTCTCCCTAACCCTAATCCCTCCATCTCTCCCTAACTCTAGCCCTAACCCTAACCCTCTCCCTAACCCTAACCCTCTCCCTAACCCTAATCCTCTCCCTAAGCCTAATCCCTCCATCTCTCCCTAACTCTAGCCCTAACCCTAACCCTCTCCCTAACCCTAACCCAAACCGAACACTAACTCTAACTCTAACTCTAAACCTGACCTCAACCCGACACCACATGAGAACACAAGGATGTTTTTAGAGGTTTGCCGACCTCCCAACCAGGAACATGCAGAATGCTGTCAGTAGGAATGCGATGAAGACGCCGATCCACGTGTCTCTGGAGAACGGCGACATCACTCCAACGCTGCTCCTTGCTGAAGTTACATCATTACGAAGGATGAAGCTCAGTCCAGTCTGCATGAAGGGAGTGGTCGTGTCAACGAAGCGCTCACGGGCTGCAGTGACAGTGAGAGGAGCCACAGCCAGGTCCGCCTCCTGAACACAAAGACACCAGTGACAGTGAGAGGAGCCACAGCCAGGTCCGCCTCCTGAACACAAGCACACCAGTGACAGTGAGAGGAGCCACAGCCAGGTCCGCCTCCTGAACACAAGCACGCCAGTGAGAGGAGCCACAGCCAGGTCCGCCTCCTGAACACAAAGACACCAGTGACAGTGAGAGGAGCCACAGCCAGGTCCGCCTCCTGAACACAAGCACACCAGTGACAGTGAGCGGAGCCACAGCCAGGTCCGCCTCCTGAACACAAGCACGCCAGTGAGAGGAGCCACAGCCAGGTCCGCCTCCTGAACACAAGCACACCAGTGAGAGGAGCCACAGCCAGGTCCGCCTCCTGAACACAAGCACACCAGTGACAGTGAGAGGAGCCACAGCCAGGTCCGCCTCCTGAACACAAGCACACCAGTGAGAGGAGCCACAGCCTGGTCCGCCTCCTGAATACAAGCACACCAGTGAGAGGAGCCACAGCCAGGTCCGCCTCCTGAACACAAAGACACCAGTGACAGTGAGAGGAGCCACAGCCAGGTCCGCCTCCTGAACACAAGCACACCAGTGACAGTGAGCGGAGCCACAGCCAGGTCCGCCTCCTGAACACAAGCACACCAGTGAGAGGAGCCACAGCCAGGTCCGCCTCCTGAACACAAAGACACCAGTGACAGTGAGAGGAGCCACAGCCAGGTCCGCCTCCTGAACACAAGCACACCAGTGAGAGGAGCCATAGCCAGGTCCGCCTCCTGAATACAAGCACACCAGTGAGAGGAGCCACAGCCAGGTCCGCCTCCTGAATACAAGCACACCAGTGAGAGGAGCCACAGCCAGGTCAACCTCCTGAACACAAGCACACCAGTGAGAGGAGCCACAGCCAGGTCCGCCTCCTGAACACAAGCACACCAGTGAGAGGAGCCACAGCCAGGTCCGCCTCCTGAACACAAAGACACCAGTGACAGTGAGAGGAGCCACAGCCAGGTCCGCCTCCTGAACACAAAAGACACCAGTGACAGTGAGAGGAGCCACAGCCAGGTCCGCCTCCTGAACACAAGCACACCAGTGAGAGGAGCCACAGCCAGGTCCGCCTCCTGAACACAAGCACGCCAGTGAGAGGAGCCACAGCCAGGTCCGCCTCCTGAACACAAGCACACCAGTGACAGTGAGAGGAGCCACAGCCAGGTCCGCCTCCTGAACACAAGCACACCAGTGACAGTGAGCGGAGCCACAGCCAGGTCCGCCTCCTGAACACAAGCACACCAGTGAGAGGAGCCACAGCCAGGTCCGCCTCCTGAACACAAAGACACCAGTGACAGTGAGAGGAGCCACAGCCAGGTCCGCCTCCTGAACACAAAGACACCAGTGACAGTGAGAGGAGCCACAGCCAGGTCCGCCTCCTGAACACAAGCACACCAGTGACAGTGAGCGGAGCCACAGCCAGGTCCGCCTCCTGAACACAAGCACACCAGTGAGAGGAGCCACAGCCAGGTCCGCCTCCTGAACACAAAGACACCAGTGACAGTGAGAGGAGCCACAGCCAGGTCCGCCTCCTGAACACAAAGACACCAGTGACAGTGAGAGGAGCCACAGCCAGGTCCGCCTCCTGAACACAAAAGACACCAGTGACAGTGAGAGGAGCCACAGCCAGGTCCGCCTCCTGAACACAAGCACACCAGTGAGAGGAGCCACAGCCAGGTCCGCCTCCTGAACACAAGCACACCAGTGAGAGGAGCCACAGCCAGGTCCGCCTCCTGAACACAAAGACACCAGTGACAGTGAGAGGAGCCACAGCCAGGTCCGCCTCCTGAACACAAGCACACCAGTGACAGTGAGCGGAGCCACAGCCAGGTCCGCCTCCTGAACACAAGCACACCAGTGAGAGGAGCCACAGCCAGGTCCGCCTCCTGAACACAAAGACACCAGTGACAGTGAGAGGAGCCACAGCCAGGTCCGCCTCCTGAACACAAAGACACCAGTGACAGTGAGAGGAGCCACAGCCAGGTCCGCCTCCTGAACACAAGCACACCAGTGAGAGGAGCCACAGCCAGGTCCGCCTCCTGAACACAAGCACACCAGTGAGAGGAGCCACAGCCAGGTCCGCCTCCTGAACACAAGCACACTAGTGAGGGAAAATGATGTTGACTAGTTAATGCAACAACTAAAGGAAAACAACTCCACCCCTACATTCTCCCCCAACACACACACACACACACACACACACACACACACACACACACACACACACGGAACCTCAGAAAAACAAGGGTCCACACTCACCCCTCTGACGAGCTCTCCAATCATTCCGGTCCACTTGCCACTGGTATCTATGGCTCCGTAACGTCCGTCTTTCACCAGGTGGAGGTCGTACCTGAAGCCGATCTTCTGTGAGAGCTGAGACAGCAGATCGATGCAGAACCCCTCCAGCTCAGAACCTCGAGTCATGGTGTACGGCTCCTCCTGGTTTTAATGGGAGTTTTGTTGGATAAAGACCATTCACATTTTTCCATGTATGACTTGTTTTATGCAGACAGTTAAAGATGTGATCAATCGTCTTCAGAAAGGGAAATACCTCGATGGTGGTGATGGAAATCTCCTTTGCATCTGAAGCAGAGAGAACAGAATGAGCTCAGTCTAGCAGGATCATTGCATTCAAATCAAAGAATTGAAACTAAAACTGAGAGTGGCAGCAGGGTTCATTTGGGAAGCCATGGTTATAGTTCCAGGGGGTGGAGGTGGGCCCCTCTGCTCCTCTACTGTAAACGCACGCCAGCATGTTCATGAGAGTGGCGGGTATTTGTGTAGCATTATTAGTTCATCTTCAGGAGACTGTCAAGGAGCATTCAAACCACCAGCAGGCACTTCTGGAGCCTCCCACATTTGTCTCATTTGTTTTCAGTTCATCTATATTTTATGATTTTGGTTGGTTTGAATTGTTCTTTGGTTCCTCCGTCGGGTATCGTGACACCAACCATGACTCCCCAAGTCATTTTCTATCAGTAAAATCTGAGCAATGCTGTTCTCAGAGTGTCCCTCGGAACAGAACATGCCCGGCCAGATCCAAGCATAAGGGCTGGATGGGGAGGGGGCCGAAGGCCCCGGATCCTTTCTGTGTCACAAAGATCTCCGACAGGAGTCGTGCGGAGCTCGTGACACCCTGTCATCATCCTGCAGAGAAGATGACAGCAGTTATACTAATAATAAAAAGAATGCAGCCGGGCCCTAACCCTGGAGTCATGCCAGTGGGCACGAGTGAATTAATCAGCAAACATTAAACAGGGGATGCTACCCGCTACCCGCGCGCGCGCGCACACACACACACACACACACATATATATGTTCCGCCTGGGACGCCGATCTTCCTCAGCTCGTCTGTATGTTACACAAGCTTCCAGCACATAGGTCACATGTAGTCAGCAGCTGTTCCACTGAAGGCATCCTGGGTGGCGCGATACAGTAAATCAAGTATCGTAATGTGCACGTGTTCATGTCAGAACTTTGGTCAAATGTGTGAAGCCTGAGGCACTTTGGAAAACAAACGTGGGACAACTTTTCCTTTCGTGGCGAGCCGGATTGATTTGCCATCATGGCCACACCTTCTGATGAAAAGGTGTCATTTTCTCAATAAAGCATCTTCTTGGCTTCGTTAGCAGGTTTAAAGTGAATTGATTGACATATTCGGTACAATCTACCACAATGCAAAACCCGACATTTCCTGTTGCCACCAGGTGGCGCTATATCAATAACTGCGTCATGTAACATATTTATGTGTGTGTGTGTGTGTGTGTATTTTTTTCCTGGTGGAGACCACAGTCACACGTGACCTTTGACACTTATTTGACAATGCATGCAGCAGCCTTTACCATATAAGTAATTCTCTGACTGCAGGAACTGATCTTACCTGTGGTTCGAGATGGTGCAGAGACCAGCCAGAAGACCAAAATCACACAGGTTTTCATGGTGCTAAAATGTGCAAATGATGTGGAGCAGCTTTACATCAGTTTCACCCTAAGATCTTAGACAAAATGACAACAGCTCTCAGCGACGCATCGGCGCTACTTCAGATCCAGTAAAATGTAAGAAAGCCTCTCTGCTCTCACAGAAAAGTTGGTGTCCAATGAAAACATGGGCTTTATAGGGGGGTTAGATAAAGGGAGGAGATAGAGCACCAGAGGGAGGGTGAAGTCATGATGGATGTGGAACAAAACGCAGGCAACCAATGGTGACCCACTGGTTTGGTAGTTATATAATCTCATGTCACAATGGGGGCCTCAGGTTCCAGAGAGTCCACATGTCACTACCAGAACTCCCAGGGAGCCCCAAAAAAACAAATTCCTTAAACTACAGTGAAAAGAACAACATTTGGCTTCTGCTAAGACTCCCATAGACACCCCCACCAGAGATGTCATGTCATGTGAATAACTTCAACACATTTGACTATTGTGAAGGAAAATAAATGTGCAGGATTCCAGGAGTGGGAGGGGCATTCCTGAGGGGAAACACTTCCGGGAATTAGAAGTAAGTGAGTTAACAGAGTGATGCAACATCCCATTTGAATGCAGTGGCTAAACTCTGCAGTCCATTGAGTGACAACGAAGTAGCCTCTAGTCTCACCATTTGAGCTCTCAAAAGCCTCCAAGACAACTGATCTCAGCAGCCTCCTCCCAAACAGGAGGAGGTGCCAAGCTGTCTGCAGTACTGCAACCCTAAAAGGAAGACTGGGGTGCTCTTGGAATGCTAATGAAGCCGTCTTTTGTGCTTGTGCACCAAGTCGGTGGCCCCTAAATGAGCATGTCATGCTTCACAAAGTCTTGCAGCATTGAGCAACAGGCTGGCAGGGTCTGACAGCACCCCACAGGTGGCCGTCAGCTTTAGAACCCCCTCCGAAATGATCTGACAAAAAACAAGTAGTTCATCAAGTGTCCTGCCAAAAACAACACGGGGAAAGTGAGTGTTAAAGAAAATGGTAGTTAGGGGATTTTTATTGGCAAGAATCTTCTTGGAGCCAAAACTCCTGATTAGAGATGCTGAACGTTGTCTCTCCTTCAACAATGCTTCAAGGGTTCGGGTTCATGTTGTCTGTTGTTCAGGCTCAAGCTCATATTCTGGAACATTCTGGTTCCTGCAGGGAGTCGCTCACTGCTAAACAGACCTCAATGAAATCCACAAATAGAGCAGACCAAGACCACTAAGCCCCCGCCAAAACAAGGCCAAAGGCCCTTCAGTTTGCACAAGAACCCCTTGAAGTGGCTCGTTAATGACGACTTTGTGTCCAAGAGCAGAAAACTGCTGATAGGTCGAGTGTAAAAGAAGAAAACATGCGGTCCACATCATGAATTTTTCATTTATTTAGGTCATAATTATACACTGAATTAAATCTAATCTCTCTAAAACAAAGCATGCCAGTGCAAACAGTGATCAGGGTCAGGGTCAGGGTCAGGGTCAGGGTCAGGGTCCGGGTTAGGGTCAGGGTCTGGGTTAACCCCTAACCCTGACAGATAAACGTGCATCCATACAGATCATTTCCATCTCATTTTAGTACCATAAAGTAACCAAAGCCAAAACAGGCTTGAGACATGAGATCCTTACAGAGATCAGATCCTTTAAAAGGACCAAAAATCAATGCTTTTATTAAAACTAAATCTTAGGATGATGATCATAAAAACATGCAGTCAGCTAAAAAGGTCTAGTTAATGCTTGTTTAAATGCAGACATTTCCTTTATCAGCAAAGACTCCTGTGAGGAATTCCGACCTGATCCGCTTCCGAACTATTGCTGGGATGGATGGACGAATACTATTATACACACGTTTATCCAGATTCACTAAACTCAGATAAAATATGCAATAACAGTTGCAGCAAACTTTTTTTTTTTTTAAGTTAAGGATTTCTATTGCTACTATTTTCCCCAAGTAAAAATAATGGGGAATCATCTCAGTCAACAACTCTAAAAACTGCACAATTTTTAATGAAAGGTTCCGATTTCAAAGGTTTGGTGCCCACGGATCACTCAGATGATTTTGGTAAATGCAGATTAAAAAGCCGTCCCATAAAAGCTCGACGGCTGATAAGGGAACCTGGGGATTTCTGAAAGGAATAAAAAAGAAAGTTTTCACTCGAACAAAACTGGTCAAAGTCTGAGCAGGAAAAAAACGTCAGTATTGTCAGGATCAGCGTGGAACTGGGACGTTCTCGGGGGCTGGCGAGCGAAGAGATTGAGCTGAGCCAGCAGGTCCTCACTGGTGAAGGTGCTCGGTGCACCAGAGCAAGCCCCTTCAGGGGTTCCCCGGTCCTCAATGGGGCAACTTGTGCTGCTGCTACCAGCACAAGTTTTAAAACTAAAGCTTGCACTTCTGCCCTGGAGGAGGCCTTGGATCTTCTGTCTTTCCTGGTTCTTTTTGGCCCTGTTTGCAATATAGCGCACCCTGCTGTGACTCCTGGATGTCCTTCGCACCACACTTCCATTCACAGCCTCCTCCTCCAACTCTTTTTCCTTGCACTCTACGGCAGCGTCTTGAGGAGTCAGCGGCTCCACACTGGCCAGTTTACGCAGCTGTTCTGTCAGGTGAGAAGCCGGCTGATGCCGGCCACTGTTTTGGGGGTGCCGTTCCCTGCTCGGCCTACTGCCAAAGCTGCTACTGATGCTGCGGTACGTGCTGTCAAAATGACAGGAAATGTCCTCAGAGGTCAGATCCCCGAGACTTTTGGACTTGGAATCTGGACTTGTTGCTGACAGCGGCCTGCAGGCTGATGACTGCTTCAGCTCTTCCATGTAAAGCCGACTCCATGTATGTCTTCTTTGAATCTGTTTGATAGGAGAATCGGCTGAAATTTCCTGGGGGGGTAGCACGGGGCATGTTGTGAGCTCATCATTGTGGCACTGACTCTGCCAAAGATTGGGCTGTGAGTCGCTCTTGTTCACCGCCAAGCACTTCCTGGTTGGGTTAGGCAAAGAAAGGTCAATGATGGTGTCACTGGAGGAAATGCTAGAAGAGGAAGACGTGCTATCTTGTTGGCTAGTAGGCTTTAATTTGCTCCAAAGGCGGTCACTAATGGTGGCATCTGTCCAAACTGCTGGTACTGTTGGTGGGACCTGTCCAGCCTCCTGAACACAAGCCTGAAGTTTTGTTCTTCTCACAGGTGTGTTTGAAGGCAAATGACTAAAAAGTTCTTCCCTGGTTACTGTGGCAGCAGAGGTGGACACAGCACGATCATCATTGGTCTTCTGAAAAGCTTTCATCTGGATCTGTGTTTGCTCCATGAAAGACTCTGGGATTCTGCCGGTCTGGGTGCCTTGACTATGCAGAGTTTTCTCAAACTGATCGGTCAGAGAGAGTGGTGAGCTATCTCCATTCTCCTTGATGGAACACGCTACGGCCTCACTGGTGGAAGGGGTGGATTGGGACTCTGCATTTATTGCTGTGGTAGAGGAGTACAGCAGTGGAGACAACGAGTGATGTGGATCCTGATGCTCTTCTGATGTGCCACTGGATTGATTGTTAAACATATCTTCATAGTTCAGTGCAATTGGAGGTGCTGGGTTCTGTTCTGCTAAACCATCTGTGGACAGAAAGAAATAATAAATCAGTCCTGTGTGCAGACCTTCAGTGGAAAACCTACAGGTGTCGGTTAGCTTCCACTCTACTAAACTTGAAAACTACAAATAAAACTCAACAGGATCAGATCTTGGGCCACAAACAAGTGTCACTTGAAAGAATTACACACTGGAAATAAGCATGTTGAGCTGATGAGAATTAAAGAGCAGCTACGACCACTAGGACTTTGACACATTTTTATCTGTTAGAGTGAAATATTCATTTCAATATTGCCCATCCGATATTTCTAGTCACTGACCAGTGATCTCACTGTGTTCCCAGTCCAAAACAGGAAAAATGGAAGCAAATGAAATGGAAAGAGAGAGTCAGTATTGTGCCCAGAAGAATAAGAGCAACTACCCCGTGCTTCAAAGCTCCAAGTGATGAGTTTTAAAAGTTACAGCAGAGGTTTACCTGAATCTGGTCATCCCTCAATTCTGCACTATGGATAGAGAAGGCATGAAAGAGAAGAGAGAGGAAAAATAACTTCAGCGTCAGCAAAACCAGTGGGAAGAGAGGGGATCAGACAGGAAAAGCTCCCAACAAACAGGAAAACATCTTTAGCTGGAAACCTGCTAATAGATGATTTTATTCAAAAGGGTTAGGGTTGGGGTTAGGGTTAGAGTTGGGGTTGGGTTTAGGGTTAGGGTTGGGGTTAGGGTTAGGGTTGGGTTTAGGGTTAGGGTTAGGGTTAGGGTTAGGGTTAGGGTTGGGTTTAGGGTTCGGGTTAGGGTTAGTTAGACAGAGTGTGATGTTTGCTGCATTGGGTTAGGGTTAGGGGTTAGGGTTGGGGTTGGGGTTAGGGTTGGGGTTGGGGTTGGGGTTGGGTTTAGGGTTCGGCTTAGGGTTAGAGTTGGGGTTGGGTTTAGGTTTAGGGTTAGGGTTGGGTTTAGGGTTCGGGTTAGGGTTAGGGTTAGGGTTAGGGTTGGGGTTGGGGTTAGGGTTAGGGTTAGGGTTGGGGTTGGGGTTGGGGTTAGGGTTAGGGTTGGGGTTGGGGTTGGGGTTAGGGTTAGGGTTAGGGTTGGGGTTAGGGTTAGGGTTAGGGTTAGGGTTGGGGTTGGGGTTGGGGTTGGGGTTGGGGTTAGGGTTAGGGTTGGGGTTGGGGTTGGGGTTAGGGTTAGGGTTGGGGTTGGGTTTAGGGTTAGGGTTGGGTTTAGGGTTCGGGTTAGGGTTAGAGGGTTAGGGTTAGGGTTAGGGTTAGGGTTAGGGTTAGGGTTAGGGTTAGGGTTAGGGTTAGGGTTGGGGTTAGGGTTAGGGTTAGGGTTAGGGTTGGGGTTGGGGTTAGGGTTAGGGTTGGGGTTGGGTTTAGGGTTAGGGTTGGGTTTAGGGTTCGGGTTAGGGTTAGTTAGACAGAGTGTGATGTTTGCTGCATTGGGATGGTCTTAGTGTCGCAGTTCTTCACCCACTGAAATGTTCTAGCCAGAAAAGACTTTGCAGTCATTCTTGCCGCCTCAAGAAAAGAGACTGTTGTTGGATTGTTTGGTTTAGACCGAGGTTGTGACGGGGGGGTGTCACCTTCAGGATTATTTGACAGTTTCATTGAATACAGAAAAGCTTTGGACCAGCTGAAGTTACTACTTACCACTGTCATCTGTGTGGTCATATCAGTTGGGATATTTAGAAGGAATGAGAAACAATTGAAATGATATTTAGAAGGACTCAACTGACAGTTGCAGCAGCAACTAACCCTAACCCTAAATCTACTTGGTATCAAAGGGGAATGGAGCTCCGGGCATCAAGATCATGTAGGTTGGAAACAATCATTTATAGGTGGGGAATCTATGGATACAGCAAAGCTTCTACAGCGTTCCTCTGATCTTACCAGCGAAGAACATGGGGGACTTGAGGTGCAACTCCTCCATTTTCTGGGTGAACAACGCATTCAGCTCGCGCTGCAGAGTACCCACAGCTCTCTTGCGGCTGTCGAAGACGGAACATGGAGGCAGCATGGGAGGCGAGTCCCAACTGCTCAGACTGCTGAGGCTGCCACAGCTGCTGAGGCTGCTGCTGCTAAGAAGCAAGCAGCCATTTGTGTTTGCACTCTTAACAGACTCGTAGCAAAGTGCACCAGAGTTGAGGGCCGACTTCTGACGGTGGACATCAGTCCTGCCGCCCACCGTGAGAGTCGGTGCTGCTGTTACAGCATTGTGAGAGCGTTTTCTTGGGATACTGCATGACTGAACATTTCTCTGCGAATGCTCAGCTTGAGGTCGAACACGCCAGTCGCCGAGTGTCTGTCTGGCCTTGGACCTGGGGAACGGGACGGGTCTGAGCTGAACTTGTGGTGAGTACTGAAATTGGGCCTCCACATGGTGTTTGGGAAAGGGCACAGGCTGCTGCGAGGTGGGACGGGCAGTGTGGGATACTGGCTCTGCGTTCAAATGTGTCTTGGCTTGATCACTTCTGTCCTGCTGTTCCTTCACCAGACATTTCCGTTCCGTTTCTGGGCTGTCCTTGGAGCCCATCACACATGTGATACAGTTGGATGACAGTCCAACCCGGCCTGAGCTAGTAACTGCGACGCGGGCGAAAACTCCAGGTTTCATGTCCAGTGGCTCATAGAAGCAAACCCGGCTGACCCGTTTCAGGGGCTCACTCATGGGTCGGTTTTGAGTGACATGTGAGCTCTTACCTTTACCCCCTTCAGGGTGGAACGTTCCATTTGTGTCGGGGTTGTCCCGGTGGCCCTTTTCCTGAGAAAGTGAGTCTCCTTGGCGAAGTGCTGTGGTTTGGTGAGAGGCCTTGTTCTCAGGCTCTCGCTCCTCACCAGCACCCTCGGAGCTGTTGTCGTTGGTAATCTCTGGAAATCCCTTTTTGGTTTTAGGCTGACCTTTGGTCGGTGCACTGGCAGTTCGCCGCAGGAGATGTGCACCAAAAGGGTGCTTATGACTGTGCTGTGCAGCAGCATGGCTGTCCAGGGAAGCCTGCTTTGGGTGCTTGTGAAAGATTCCTTTTATGCCGCTGGAAGTTCGGGCCTAAAAAAAGGAAACAATAGAACATCATGCTCAAATGCATAAATCAATGTGGATAAACACTTGAAATTGGGAAATGGGAAGTGTAATACATATAACATGGGTCTGTTTAGAAAGAAGTCAACCAAAGAGATTGACAAGGATGCAGGTGAATAATCTGTTATTAACACGACTGTAACCCTAACCCTAACCCCTGTTGAACATCAATGATGGAATGGACCTCTGAAGATGAATGCAGAACCTGATAGCACTTCTGATGACAGAGGAGGACAAAGGTCCAATATTCTCTCCTTCTGCATGATGCTACACCACTCTTCATTCATCCGTGCGTGTTCAGACTGTTATTACATCACACAGTCAATGACCAATTACTCTTTAAAGAGCACAATGACGACACGGTGACAGCATGATGATGATGATGATGATGATGATGATGGCATTCAGAGAAACCACATGATCACAAAGAAGTAGATCCAAAAAAGCCAACTTTCTTCCTAAACATTTGAAAAGCAACAAGACCTCCAAAAAGTCTGATAGTTGAAGAAAAAAGCATAAGAGAACAGTGACAGATACTAAACGGAATCAGCTTTCCAGTGGGATTCAGCCCTCCTATAGATACTGAAAAACACAACTGAGCATATTTCAGATATTCCAGTACTTTCCCAGAGGCATTGAGATCCTGGATTTGCACTGAGAACAAAAAGAAACTAATAATAAATAAAAAAACTAATAACAAACTCAGCTATTAAAATGGAAGAATAGAAAAAAACTCATCAAAATTCCAGAGTTCTGGCTGCAGCTTGGATCTACTTGGAACAATCATGAGGACAGAGTCAAGCCTTCATAACTCATGTAGAACATGAGTTTTCAACTGAGCTGGAATCAATATCACGTTGAGGGTGCAGCTTGTGCAAGATGCTGACTGGCTTCAACTACACCTGAGCTTTGAGTAGCAGCATCTGGACCCCTAAAGATTTCTTGGCTTTAAATGGAGCATTTGGAAACAGAGAGGTCCACTGAAATCACAGACACAGGAAAAAAGAGACAATCAGACAAAAGGAAAGCGGGAGAAGATGGAGAGAGACATCAGAACAGGGGGCACAGAGCTGAGAAAGAAGAAATGTAGCGTGAAGAAGAGGAGGGGATCATGGCTGCAGACTGGACATGCAACCTAAAGGTGGAGCTCACAGGTTTAAACCTTGACCCTGACCCTAACAGGTTTAAACCCTAACCCTGACCCGGACCCTAACCCAACCGAAAGGTGGAGCTCACAGGTTTAAACCCTGACCCTGACCCTAACAGGTTTAAACCCTAACCCTGACCCGGACCCTAACCCAACCGAAAGGTGGAGCTCACAGGTTTAAACCCTGACCCTGACCCTAACAGGTTTAAACCCTAACCCTGACCCGGACCCTAACCCAACCGAAAGGTGGAGCTCACAGGTTTAAACCCTGACCCTGACCCTAACAGGTTTAAACCCTAACCCTGACCCGGACCCTAACCCAACCGAAAGGTGGAGCTCACAGGTTTAAACCCTGACCCTGACCCTAACAGGTTTAAACCCTAACCCTGACCCGGACCCTAACCCAACCTAAAGGGGGAGCTCACAGGTTTAAACCCTAACCCTAACCCTGACCCTGACCCTAACCCTGACCCTAACCCTGACCCTAACAGGTTTAAACCCTAACCCTGACCCTGACCCTAACCCAACCGAAAGGTGGAGCTCACAGGTTTAAACCCTGACCCTGACCCAACCTAAAGGTGGAGCTCACAGGTTTAAACCCTGACCCTGACCCTAACAGGTTTAAACCCTAACCCTGACCCTGACCCTAACCCAACCGAAAGGTGGAGCTCACAGGTTTAAACCCTGACCCTGACCCTAACCCAACCAAAGGGTGGAGCTCACAGGTTTAAACCCTGACCCTGACCCTAACAGGTTTAAACCCTAACCCTGACCCTGACCCTAACCCAACCAAAAGGTGGAGCTCACAGGTTTAAACCCTGACCCTGACCCTAACCCAACCAAAGGGTGGAGCTCACAGGTTTAAACCCTGACCCTGACCCTAACAGGTTTAAACCCTAACCCTGACCCTGACCCTAACCCAACCTAAAGGGGGAGCTCACAGGTTTAAACCCTAACCCTGACCCTGACCCTAACCTTAACCTAACCTAAAGGTGGAGCTCACAGGTTTAAACCCTAACCCTAACCCTGACCCTAACCCTAGCTCACAGGTTTAAACCCTAACCCTAAACCCTAACCCTGACCCTAACCCTAGCTCACAGGTTTAAACCCTAACCCTGACCCTAACCCTAGCTCACAGGTTTAAACCCTAACCCTAAACCCTAACCCTGACCCTAACCCTAGCTCACAGGTTTAAACCCTAACCCTGACCCTGACCCTAACCCAGACCCTGACCCTAACCCTAGCTCAGAGGTTTAAACCCTAACCCTAAACCTGACGCTGACCCTAAACCCTAACCCTGACCCTAAACCCTAACCCTGACCCTAACCCTAGCTCACAGGTTTAAACCCTAACCCTAAACCCTAACCCTAGCTCCCAGGTTTAAACCCTAACCCTGACCCTGACCCTAACCCTGACAATAACCCTAGCTCACAGGTTTAAACCCTAACCCTGACCCTGGCCCTGACCCTAACCCTGGCCTGAACGCAGCCTCACTTCCCTAAATCCTCGAGTCCACCAAAGTCACACACGCTCACTTCCACGCATCTGCAAGGTTGTCAAAGATCGCTACCTGGCCACCTGATATATGGAGGCCATCTAGTACCATCTACTGTCTCATTCACCCGTGTTGCACGTCCCTGCCCTAAAATGTACCCCCCTTTCCCCCCCATTCACCTTAGTATCCTGGAGGAATACTCTGTAACAATTTCATTATTGGTGAAAAGAGACATAAAATCGTAACTATAGAGGCCCCTCCCTCGACACTGGGGGATGTGTGTTGGGGGGGGTCGGTTGCTCTGCTCTGTCTCCAGGTGCACCAGAGGTGGGGCCATCCTTCTCTAGGGACTGATCGACCCACTACTCTTAAATGGTCTTTCCTCTCGCTCTCAGCAGCAGCGTCTGACAGGCTGTAACAGAACCAGTAATAAAGGATGCAAAGCAACACCTTTCTATAGATTACCTAGCATAAAGTAATCAGCACTGTAGATGGGATGAAAACAAGATGTTGACCCTGTGGAGCAGAAACTTCAGCAACATGTGGGCGTCAACAAGAGCTGCATATTAACCCGCTACACATGCGAGTCCCCGTCTCTCACAAGCAACACTGGAGATAAGTTAATGCTCTTCTATACGTTCAACTTTACCTACCTTACCGGTGACATCATTTACAGCAATATGAACAAAGACGGAAGCTTCCTCCATCCCTTCCAAGTACACATGACGATATCCTGCACAAACATCACAGAAACAGGACAAATAGTTCAGACAAGAAATAGAAGAAAATAAGGATGTCAGGATCCTCTCGCTGATCTACGGTTGCCACTCAATCCTAAACTGATCCTGAACTTTTACATCTGCATCACGGCCTCGTGAGCAAATGAGAACTATTCATCTACAAGTCTTCAGACTGTGCATCCTTATCAAAATAGGGGTCATTTGGACAGTGTGTTACTGCCATGACGAACACCAGCACCCTTCTGAACGCAGCCCAAAGCTGCCTCCTCAACAGTGGCACCAGAGAATATGGCCCACAGGGAGTCCTGATGCACAGGAGAAGAGCTGAAGTCCAAGAACGGAAAACCAATCGTTCCTTCATTTCCAAGGTAGAGGCAGAAAGTCATGGACTAAGAGTAAGCTCACAACCGTCCTCGTCTTTAGATCCAGCAAAAGTCCAGCAAAGTGAAGAGTCCGACCCATCAAATGGAGCTCTAACCCTGACCCTAACCCTGACCCTGACCCTAGACCTAACTCAAACCCTCGCCCTAACCCTCTAACCCTAACCCTAACCCGAGCCCTAACTCTAACTCGAGCCCTAACCCTAAAACCCTAACCCTAGCTCTAACCCTAACCCTAGCCCTAACTCTAACCCTCGCCCTAACCCTCTAACTCTAACCCTAACCCAAGCCCTAACTCTAACCCTCGCCCTAACCCTCTAACCCTGACCCTAACCCATCAAATGGAGCCCTAACCCTAATCCTAGCCCTAACTCTAACCCTCGCCCTCACCGTCTAACCCTAACCTGAGCCCTAACCCTAATCCTAACCCTAACACTAACCCTAACCCTAACCCTCTAACCCTAGCCCTAACCCTAGCTCTAACCCTAACCCTAGCCCTCTAACCCTAACCCTAGCCCTAACCCTTAACCCTAGCCCTAAAACTCTAACCCTAACCCTCTAACCCTAGCCCTCTAACCCTAACCCTACCCCTCTAACCCTAGCCCTAAAACCCTAACCCTAGCTCTAACCCTAACCCTCTAACCCTAACTCTAACCCTAACAATAGACCTAGCCCTCTAACCCTAACCCTCTAACCCTAGCCCTAACCCTCTAACCCTAGCTCTAACCCTAGCCCTAACCCTAGACCTAGCCCTCTAACCCTAACCCTAACCCTGACCCCTAACACTCTAACCCTAATCCTCTAACCCTAACCCTAGCTCTAACCCTAGCCCTCTAACCCTAACCCTAACACTCTAACCCTAATCCTCTAACCCTAATCCTAGCTCTAACCCTAGCCCTCTAACCCTAACCCTAACACTCTAACCCTAACCCTAGCTCTAACCCTAACCCTCTAACCCTATCCCTAACACTCTAACCCTAACCCTAGCTCTAACCCTAGCCCTCTAACCCTAACCCTAACCGTAGCTCCATCTCTCATGTAGAATAGATTCCTTCTTGCTGTTTGTTAATATTGGGGCATTTATCTGCACGGAGAAGCAAACTGAAAGTCTTTCCCCATGATGATGTGTCATCCTCATCATCATCATCCTCATCATGATGAGGATGATGATGATGTGTCAGCTTGTGATGATGTTCAGCTCACTTGACTGTTAGCCTAACAACATGTTGCTTTGCAAATATAATATCTCATAATTTCATAGAGAGTGTGCTGTCATGTTTCTTACCGGGCATCATGCTATTAAAGGCAATGGTGCGTTGGCCAATGAAGTCCTGACCTATGGGATCATGATCCCACACAAGGAAACGTACTAAAGCTAGGTCGGGCATGTGGATGGTGAACACGAGCGTCTCCTCCCACATGGGGTTAAATCCTGAGGGACCAAACACAAATAGAGACAGACGTCAAAGGTGCCAGACCATCTAGGACTGCTTCCAAAAGAATAAAGACCTCACCATTATCATCTACCACTCTGGTCTGTCCTTTACAGCAGTCCACTGGGAGCCCAATGACCTCCACCTCCACGAAGGGGTCAATGATCTGGCACAAAGATGGAGTAAAAGTGAATGGCCAGTAGAAATACTGTTAGTTTGGAAGGGAAATGTGTCTAAATGTGCCCTTTCCTCTTTTGGAAAAAGACCTTAAGAAATTTAATATAAAATAAAAATATGAATATAATGTAACATTACTTCCTGTGAATGTCACACATGTTCATGTCCTACATGTCCCAGTCCAAAGGGTTAGCAGGAATAACGGCATGAACAGGTACTCTGACGTGTGTACTCTCATACATCGTCAGATTTATCATATATGACGTCCAGCTTTAAATGGTTGTTGACCTCTTCATCAGAAATATGTCCGTTTGTCAGCTCCTACCTCTCCTCTGTCTCCCAACATGGAGTCTTTGGGTTTTGGCAACTGTTGACCACTGATGATCTTTATCACCAGCTGCTTCTTCATCCGAGCTGGAAGCGGATCCTCCAGGTTTGGGTTAAAGTTACCTGTTTAAAGGAAAATAGAACTAAACTGTAAGTAATCCATTAGCATGGCAACACTAATAAAGCCACTCATAACTAATAAAATAACCCTTTTTACAATTATGCAGATATTTAAAAATATCCAATGGAAATCGACTCGACAGCTGAATGACGGCTGTGGGTCCATTCTGTGTGACACTAATGTCATTTTACAGCACTTTCTGTCTCCGCTGACATGAAATATTTTAAAAATGGCCTAAACTTTTGTTTAATAAAAACCTCTTTGACCTTCACACATGCAGGCAGGCTTCAGGATGTAGCCGCAGTTGCCGTTGCTGTAGAATTTTGCTCTGTTGAGCTGCAGAACGCGTCCTTCGGTCTGGTAGTTGAGAGCAACTGAAACGACATTTTGGTTAGCTACACCACTGGTGCTCCACCACTGGTGCTCCACCACTGGTGCTCCACCACTGGTGCTACACCACTGGTGCTCCACCACTGGTGCTCCACCACTGGTGCTCCACCACTGGTGCTACATCACTGGTGCTACACAACTGGTGCTACACCACTGGTGCTACACCACTGGTGCTCCACCACTGGTGCTCCACCACTGGTGCTACACCACTGTGCTCCACCACTGGTGCTCCACCACTGGTGCTACATCACTGGTGCTACACCACTGGTGCTCCACCACTGGTGCTCCACCACTGGTGCTACACCACTGGTGCTCCACCACTGGTGCTCCACCACTGGTGCTCCACCACTGGTGCTACATCACTGGTGCTCCACCACTGGTGCTCCACCACTGGTGCTCCACCACTGGTGCTCCACCACTGGTGCCCCACCACTGGTGCCCCACCACTGGTGCCACACCACTGGTGCTCCACCACTGGTGCTCCACCACTGGTGCTCCACCACTGTGCCACACCACTGGTGCCCCACCACTGGTGCTCCACCACTGGTGCTACATCACTGGTGCTCCACCACTGTGCTACACCACTGTGCTCCACTACTGGTGCTCCACCACTGGCGCTCCACCACTGGCGCTACATCACTGGCGCTCCACCACTGGTGCTACACCACTGGTGCTACACCACTGGTGCTCCACCACTGGTGCTCCACCACTGGTGCTCCACCACTGGTGCCCCACCACTGGTGCTCCACCACTGTGCCACACCACTGGCGCCCCACCACTGGCGCTCCACCACTGGCGCTCCACCACTGGCGCTCCACCACTGGCGCTCCACCACTGGCGCTACATCACTGGCGCTCCACCACTGGCGCTCCACCACTGGCGCTACATCACTGGCGCTCCACCACTGGCGCTACATCACTGGCGCTCCACCACTGGCGCCACATCACTGGCGCCCCACCACTGGCGCCCCACCACTGGCGCCCCACCACTGGCGCTCCACCACTGGCGCTACACCACTGGCGCTACACCACTGGCGCTACATCACTGGCGCTCCACCACTGGCGCTACATCACTGGTGCTCCACCACTGGTGCTACATCACTGGCGCTCCACCACTGGCACTCCACCACTGGCGCTACATCACTGGTGCTCCACCACTGGTGCTCCACCACTGGTGCCACATCACTGGTGCCCCACCACTGGTGCTCCACCACTGGTGCTCCACCACTGGTGCTACATCACTGGTGCTCCACCACTGGTGCTCCACCACTGGCGCTCCACCACTGGCGCCCCACCACTGGCGCTCCACCACTGGCGCTCCACCACTGGCGCTCCACCACTGGCGCTCCACCACTGGTGCTACATCACTGGTGCTCCACCACTGGTGCTCCACCACTGGCGCTACATCACTGGCGCTCCACCACTGGCGCTCCACCACTGGCGCCACACCACTGGCGCCACACCACTGGCGCTCCACCACTGGCGCTCCACCACTGGTGCTACATCACTGGTGCTCCACCACTGGTGCTCCACCACTGGTGCTACATCACTGGTGCTCCACCACTGGTGCCCCACCACTGGTGCCCCACCACTGGTGCTACATCACTGGTGCTCCACCACTGGTGCTCCACCACTGGTGCTACATCACTGGTGCTCCACCACTGGCGCTCCACCACTGGCGCCACACCACTGGCGCCACACCACTGGCGCTCCACCACTGGCGCTCCACCACTGGTGCTACATCACTGGTGCTCCACCACTGGTGCTCCACCACTGGTGCTACATCACTGGTGCTCCACCACTGGTGCCCCACCACTGGTGCCCCACCACTGGTGCTACATCACTGGTGCTCCACCACTGGTGCTCCACCACTGGTGCACTTTCAAGGATCTGCCGAGCGATTGCCTTCATACCAAGTTGACAGCCGGCGTTCCAGAAGGGCTGAGGGTTGAAGTTGGATGAGTCCACGCGGTAGGACGAGGGGTAAATGCGGGAGAGCTGCTGCTGGTTGAAGTGGATGAATGATGCAGCTTTGTGCTGCATTAGCTGATGAGCTTTGGTCTCACTGAGGGACGATACCTGCCAGTTACAATTAGCTGCCAAGAAAAAAGCCAAATGAAAGCAAAACAAACAGTTAATGCAAAGAAAAGCTTCAAAGATTACTTTTAACAACATATTTAGAAACATTTTTGAATGTGGATATTTTAATCAGTCTGAATAATAAAAAAAAGCTCATTATTTGACCATTCAGGTAAAAATATCCAGACATTTCTGTTTCTAGTATAATAGAAATACTGCAGTACAAAATCCCATTGATTGAAAAAAGTAACAGATGAGAGGATTGAGAAGCAATTAGCATTATTTATTTAGATGGATAACTGTACAATATAGTCACCTTTAAACACATTCATATCAGGTTCATTAGACAAAACTGTTATGATTCAGTTCATTAATTTACTGTCATCAGTGCAAAGACTTTACCTTGTGCCTCGATATCGTAGAGACCCACAGATTGAGTGTATTTGACCAGATCAGAGAGCGCTCGGGACAATTTCATGGTCTTCTTCTTTCTGCAAAAGTAGAAAAGGTGAAAACAGAGTGCTGATTCCAGTGCTAACAATGGAAGGATGCACTATCGTTCTCCACCAGAATAAACCAGGGTGGAAAGTGAAGGCTGAACAGAAATTTGCTGTTTTGAAAGAGTCTGACATTACTGAACTCCTATTAAGTGTAACTAAATCCCAAGTAAATCTGTGTGGTCCAAGCAGTCTTTAGAATCCCGCGATTCTATCCTGTCCTTCCCCTTATTGGAGTGAACATGACAGAGAGAGAGGTGGTCCAACTGGCTTAAGGGAGGACTTCAGTGACGTCAACATTATCCAGTGTTTTCTTCATCTGTATTGGGATGTGTTACATGCTAATGGAATTCAGGAGGACAAAATTTATGTTGTCTCCAACCACAATGAAAACCCTATCATGGATCAGCAGACTGCAATTTGCTGATGGCTTTTAGCAGAATAGCCAAAGCCACGTTAGCATTAGCACATGGTGAAATTGTCTCTGCCACAACAGTAATCTCACTGGGCATGTAAAATCATGCGCTGTGTGCCCTGCTAGCCCTACAGGCTCCTCTGGGGACGCTGAGAGGAGCCACTTCTCAATAAAGACCAGTAATGAAAACCACAGGCTAATCTGTCGTATTGCTGTTTGTCACAAACATGCTGGCAGCTGCACGTGTGCAGAGACCTCCTTACTCCCATATGTGATCACCTCCTTCTGTATCTTTCGCCAGGAATTGTGATCAATGGAGAACACAAGTACAAGTAGATACAAGTCTTTCAGATGATTCCCATCTCCCTCTAACACCACAATCCAAACAGCCGACTGAAGAAAACATCTTGCCATGTTTGTGGTTGCTCGGCTAAAATTTGAGTCAACCTGCTTTTCATGTTCTTATCTCATCTATAACTACATCTTACTAAAAAATGCTTGTAGAAATGAAATTGTCATACTTGTGGTGTAGGGCAGCTCGGGAAGAACTGCAGCTACTTTCTTGCTCAGTATCTGTGTCCTCAAAACTCAATGTCTTTTTCATTTTGATTGTCTTTTTCTGTTAAAAGAATGAAGCTGTCAGTCATCACATTTTGCTGATATGAGAACTTCAATGTGTGATTAAAATAGGTAACCTTTCGCTTTGAGAAACTTTCCATGAAGGAGCGACTTGTGCGCTTGTTGCTACTGGAATTTGCATCATCTGCCGTGTCCGAGCCGTCATCCACCTTACCCTGACAGTGGTGAAGAAAACAGAACATTGTGTTCACAAAGGTTCCCTTCTGGAGGTGAGATGGAGGTGGAGATGGTGAGCCGTGATATCAGGAGACACGTGTTATTAGAAGACTGTACTGCTACTGAATCTGAGCAACAAAAGCAAATCAAACCTGGAAAACCAGGTTTTAATACTGATCAAACATCAATTTTGCTTGAATTTGTGTAGGAAATTTAGACCAGATTAAATGTTATTGCATATTTTTAAATGACTGATTGCTGGAACATCTGATTCCATTGAAGGTGTTTCACCTTGAAACTGTTTTTTTGGGTGGCCTTCCCAGCAGGTGGGAGTGCTGTGATGGTGAAGCTGTCCGGGTCCTCCCGATCTCGGATCTTGGACTCTTTCAGCAGACTGTCCAACTTTTTCTTGGCCATGTTCTCCACCTGCTTCCTAATGGCTGATGTCTGGAGGAGGAGGAGTGAGAGAATAGTGAAAAGCTTCCTTCCATTTTTCACATTTTGGAAAGAATGCTAAATGTGCACGATACATTTGAAATATAACATTTGTTTCAATATTAATGGGCATAACTTCCTCCATGGCTGGCACCGGATGAGCCCCTTCCTGTTGTTCTAACTCGGAGATGTCTTGTTTTTGACTCTCTGTCCTTTCAACTCTCCAAACCAGCTCCATCTCTGTAACATCCAAAATGTTCTGCTCCTCTAAGGTTTTCCTTCACATTTTTCTCAGATTTAAACATTTATCCTTCCACCTGTGGGCAGTACCACTGCCTGGCATTTAGACAGCCTTGGTGGGCTCGTTACTGTCCTCTAACAGCAGATATTCTTTTAGTCTGAACCTGTCCTCAGAACTTCCAGATCTCCACTACTTTGTCATCAGAAGCCTCTTCATTCTTCATGATTTGATTTAGTTAAACTAGATGTTATTCCTGTCATTTCCTTCAAAACTGAGACTGCCTTTGCAGGAAGGCTCCCCTATCCAGGCCTGGTTCTTATCAAGTTACTTCCTGTGAACGATCGCCACTGTTGCTTGTTCAGGGGTTAGGGTTAGGAGTCTTGGTTTCTGGAAAGTACAATCTTAACAGTAAAGGATGTGTGTAAGTAAGACTGAACTTGAATAGTGGTTTGAAACCTCTGGTTAGGGTTAGGGGACTAACCTGGAGAATATTTTGACAGGTTATGAAGAGTTTTTTTAAAAGGCTATAAGGCCATGTCCCGTCTTAAAATGCAGGTCTTTACGCGATGGAGTCAACACATCATTCATGCTCTGGCATCTGGACTCGGCCTCACTGGACTCATCTGTGCTGAGGACCAGCCTGCCTACAGACGGAGCACATCCCCAGCCATCCTCCTAGGAGACCCCCCAGCAGACCATCAGAGTGGTCCATCAGAGTAAAACCCCTAACGACAGTAACACCTGCCACCAAACAGCTGCCAGACAGCCAATCACTGCACCACCCATTTATACATGAATACAGGGTTATGAATGACCTTAACCTAACCATCCCAACTAACCCTTACCCTAACCATCCCAACACACCCTAACCACCCCAA
This sequence comes from Takifugu ocellatus, assembly GCA_027382335.1. Classification (NCBI taxonomy): domain Eukaryota; kingdom Metazoa; phylum Chordata; class Actinopteri; order Tetraodontiformes; family Tetraodontidae; genus Takifugu; species Takifugu ocellatus. The sequence continues at coordinate 167,647 of JAPVLW010000095.1, forward strand.
CTAACCCTTACCATCCCAACGAACCCTAACCCTAACCATCCCAACTAACCCTAACCCTTACCATCCCAACTAACCCTAACCCGTACCATCCCAACTAACCCTAACCATCCCAACTAACCCTTACCATCCCAACGAACCCTAACCCTAACCATCCCAACTAACCCTTTCCATCCCAACTAACCCTAACCCTTACCATCCCAACTAACCCTAACCCTAACCATCCCAACTAACCCTTACCATCCCAACTAACCCTAACCCTTACCATCCCAACTAACCCTAACCCTAACCATCCCAACTAACCCTTACCATCCCAATGAACCCTAACCCTAACCATCCCAACTAACCCTTACCATCCCAACTAACCCTAACCCTTACCATCCCAACTAACCCTAACCCGTACCATCCCAACTAACCCTTACCATCCCAACTAACCCTAACCCGTACCATCCCAACTAACCCTTACCATCCCAACTAACCCTAACCCGTACCATCCCAACTAACCCTAACCATCCCAACGAACCCTAACCCTTACCATCCCAATGAACCCTAACCCTAACCATCCCAACTAACCCTTACCATCCCAACTAACCCTAACCCGTACCATCCCAACTAACCCTTACCATCCCAACTAACCCTTACCATCCCAACGAACCCTAACCCTTACCATCCCAACTAACCCTAACCATCCCAACGAACCCTAACCCGTACCATCCCAACTAACCCTTACCATCCCAACTAACCCTAACCCGTACCATCCCAACTAACCCTAACCATCCCAACGAACCCTAACCCTTACCATCCCAATGAACCCTAACCCTAACCATCCCAACTAACCCTTACCATCCCAACTAACCCTAACCCGTACCATCCCAACTAACCCTTACCATCCCAACTAACCCTTACCATCCCAACGAACCCTAACCCTTACCATCCCAACTAACCCTAACCATCCCAACGAACCCTAACCCGTACCATCCCAACTAACCCTTACCATCCCAACTAACCCTAACCCGTACCATCCCAACTAACCCTTACCATCCCAACTAACCCTTACCATCCCAACTAACCTTAACCCTTACCATCCCAACTAACCCTTACCATCCCAACGAACCCTAACCCTTACCATCCCAACTAACCCTTACCATCCCAACTAACCTTAACCCGTACCATCCCAACTAACCCTTACCATCCCAACTAACCCTAACCCGTACCATCCCAACTAACCCTTACCATCCCAACTAACCCTTACCATCCCAACTAACCTTAACCCTTACCATCCCAACTAACCCTTACCATCCCAACGAACCCTAACCATCCCAACTAACCCTTACCATCCCAACTAACCCTAAGCCTGCTCAAATCGAGAAAGGGTTACTTGCATTGTTTCACCAGAACCTGTATGGAAGATACATGGATGATGATCAAAAGCTCCCGCAAGATTCCAAATAAGAGTGGAGAGACAGAAGAAGTCTCCAGAGGAGATGAGCGGATGTGTGTGATAACACACAACAGTTAGTTGAAATGTTCCCAGTGGTGATGCAGCAGGACATCTGACACTGGTCAAACAAGCAGTTCAGAGAGGAGAGTCAGACAGAAGGAGCCAAGTGTTCAAAGCTTCTGGAGTTCTAGAGAAGAGCCGATGTGGTGAAGGCTTATTATTGACCAACTCTTTAAGAACTTGTGAGACCTCAGAAAATGAAGCCGACGATCAATAAAGATCTAGTGAAAAAGCTGGGGTCAGGGGAGAGGAAAAACATCATCCAGTTGCTTCTAAAGGTCCAGTTGACTCTTCTCCAGACATTTCTGGGGAACAAAGCACATTTATTTACCAAGGACAGACTACATACATCTCCGTTCATCAGTTTGCAGTCGTCCTCCATGTCGTCTGCGCTGTCCTCATCGGAAACATCTCCCTCTTCAGCATTTTCATCGATGTTTGGAGGCAGCTTCTTTCCCTGGTGGTGTCATTTAAGGCCGTAAACAACAAGCTTTTCATCCTTTTACATCTTATGAGACATCTTATGAGAGGCTGTTGACTGTCAGAGGTGTTCTTCACATCCCTCAGATCATTGGGTTAACCCAGCCCCTAACCCTAACCCCAACCCACCACTGTTGCTGATGAACAGACTTAGTGAACCGTCGGTTCATATCTGGGATGATTTAATGCTGATTGAGAAATAATGTCTCTATCAACAGAAGCAGGAGAAAAATGAGAATATCATGAGAAATTCCAACAAAAACACCCACTATTCGTCTTTTCAAGTCCCAATTTCACTTCCAGTAGAATCACCAGATGAATTAGTAACTAGCCAATGCTTCAGTTTGGAAGAACGCTCAGTTTAGATTCAAAGGTTATGGAGTCATTATAGTTATACAGTCTCTGTAGTGCCAGACAGCAATGGTACCTTCACCAGGATCCTTCCTTTCAGTGCTTCTGGTGATGGTAGCCGACCCAACGTGTCAGCCTTGATGCTGGACAGGTTAAGTTTGTCTCCAAAGATCTCAGTCAAATACTGCGCCATCTTCTTCTGCTGAGGAACACTGCAGTGGTTCTCTATGGACAGGATGACGGGGTACCTGTCAGACAGTCAGACACACTCAGATATATGGATGAAAAGCCCACAACAACACAAAGAAGCCATGAGCTATGTATACCACCAGAAGTTAAAAGTTGTACGAAACACTGAAGAATAAAATACTTGAATCTTGCAGGTGTGAGTATTTTCAAACAGGACCAAACTCTTAAGAGTTGCTGCTCTGCTTTCTCATCCTAAATGATGTGACCATGAATGGGCGGTGAAGGCCACCTCAACCATCTCACTCTGAATTCAAATCAGTAGAATCAAAGCCCTAAAACATTTGAAACAACATGTGAAACATGCCGATGCTGCCTGCGCGCACATGTCAGATCTCTAAGTTGTTTTGGTTCCTTTTTCTTTCCTTCCCATGACTCGAATAAAGTTTGAATTGAACTGAATAGTAGAAATTCTCAATAGACAAAAACTAAAAATGGAGCTTCTTGAGCTTTGTCCAGACAGCAAATACAGAATTCCATCCTTGAATTGGATACAAAGTCCCAAAGTAAAGATAAAGATACAGGACAGAGCAAGCAAAGTTACTGAGGAAGAGCCTGAGGTCATTGGAGTTCTACACACCACAAACATGAACAGAAACTTGTGTGTGTGAGTGTGTGTGTGTGTGTGTGTGTGTGTGTGAAGGTGCGAATGAACCTACTCGGTCTTGATGAAGGCGTACTTGTTGATGGTCTCAATGACGTCTCTGAACAGAATCTTGGAGGTCAGCGTGTATCCATGGTGGACAATCGGTTCTCCATCTGGGCCGTCCCAACAGTCAACTGTGATTTAAGTTGAGATTCATTAATTGTTCCTCATTCATGATCCAAATTTTAAAAAAAAACATTTAAACATGAGAAAGTGGTCAGATGCTGCAAAATGAGCTGGCTCAGATTGATGACAGAATCTGTTGACACTGAGTGAACGTGACCTTGACCTCTGACCTTCAATACAGCGGCAGCCAGCCTGCAGCACCCAGGCGTACATGTCCACTCTGGACTGTGACATCAGCTGGTCACCTGTCAGGTAGGTGTTGTGTGAGGAGGCAATGAAATAGTTGCATAAAGGTTGGTTCATGTCCTGGTTCATGCTGTAATGATCGGGGTTGAAGATATCAGCTGCTGGGCTGCGCATGTAGTTGGTGAACCCTGCAGCCAAAACATATTAGCTTACTTCACATTAAAACATTCAACGGAAGCTGAAATCGTTTCCAGGGAATCAGTGACAGTCTGATAGTAGAAACAGGAGACTTGACAAAGTCAGCTGTTGTAAATGGACATACCATCAATTCCCAGAAGTCCCTGTTTCTGGTTATCGGAAGACGGCTCAAATTTGGTGACGATCTCCAGACAGTGATCTCGGGTGACTTTGGTCATCTGTAACAGAGATGAAATGACCACAGTCTGACCTTTCTGATCATCTAAAGAATTTAGCAAGTGGGACAAAGCAACAGGACATCATGCAGTTATCATTTTACATCATTTTCTATTTGCATCAAACGTCTGTTCAGGTGCACCAATGCAGACTCTTCTCAGCCCTTGTTCCCTGATGGTGGAGCGACCTCCAGAGGTGTGTCAGAGGAGGAGCATCTGCTCTCCTAACAGCACGTCTCTTTCTCCTCCTCTCTCCTCTTTATAGTCCTCTTCAGCCCTCTCCACAGCTCTGCAGCATGTAGTTTAGGACTGGAAGCTACTCGTTTATTCACATTGGTCACAGCTGCATGGTGTCTCGCTTGTGTCTCTCACTTTGGAAAAACTTCTTCTAAATGACTAAAATGGCAATGACTTCAAAAATCAGCTTTGATGCACTTTGTGTGTGACAGAGAAAATTTAAAATTCGTGATGAAAGGATAATTTACCTTTTGCTCCGTGTTGAGGAACCGGGCCAGGTCGTCTATGTCCAAGTGATCCTTGAGGTTGCTGTAGGTGAGCATGAGGAGGTACAAATCCCTGCGAGTTGACATCATCTTGTAGAAGGAGCAGAACTCCTCAAAGCCCAGAGTTCCTTGGTTCTGGTCTGTATCGGCCTCCTAACCAAAGGTGCAGATGTCATGTGTACTATTGCCCCAATCATACCACCACTGTAGAAACCCTTAACACTGATGATGGGGACCCTCACGTTTGATGGCTAAATGGACAAAAACACATCATTCTAAGGAGTTTTGACAATAGATCTTATTTTTAACATTATTTAATGTTGTTTTAATGTTAGAAAATAACCAAAATCTCAAATCAACAAAATAATAATCTTAAAATACCTAAAATTATAAATCTAAAAAATAAAGTTTTTATCTTTAACTGTAATTAACAGACTTTAAAATTTCGCTGTTCTAAATTGGCTTAAATCTGAAAGTTGGCCGGCAGTCAAAAGGTGATTAAAATCTTTGTTTTTAGAATGAGATTAACAAGAGCCCCTCAGGAGGTCACACCACGACCGATGTAATCCTTCTCTTTACGGAGCAGCACCATATGCCACGCCACCAGGGACAGCGCTCTCGCCAGTCCTGAAGTCTCAGCAGGATCATACACACCAAATGTAGAACACGACTATTCTTTACCTTAAAGTGACAGGAGTGCAGACATTCACCGAAAGATAACCAATATTTTAACAAAAGGACAAAAACAAACCAGTCTAGCCACACTGACTCATTATTGTTGCTATTTAGTGTCCCTGTCACACAGTTGCAGCTCGTGGATTTACCCTCACTGACCAGGCAGACCATCGGTACCAGCAGCAGCACCATATGGGTCACTGGGGTGATAGCACACTCAGCAGGAAGAGGTTCAAAGAACATCTTCCAAGGGTTAGGGGGTTAGGGTTGGGGGTTAGGGGGATAGGGGGATAGGGTTGGGGGTTAGGGGGATAGGGGGATAGGGTTGGGGGTTAGGGTTAGAGGGTTAGAGGGTTAGGGTGTTAGGGGGTTAGGGTTGGGGGGTTAGGGGGTTAGGGGGATAGGGTTGGGGGTTAGGGTTAGAGGGTTAGGGTTAGGGGGTTAGAGGGTTAGGGTTAGGGGGTTAGGGTTGGGGGTTAGGGGTTTAGGGGGTTAGGGGGATAGGGTTAGAGGGTTAGGGTTAGGGGGTTAGGGTTAGAGGGTTAGGGTTGGGGGTTAGGGGGTTAGGGGGTTAGGGGGACAGGGTTGGAGGTTAGGGTTAGAGGGTTAGGGTTAGGGGGTTAGAGGGTTAGGGTTAGGGGGTTAGGGTTGGGGATTAGGGGTTTAGAGGGTTAGGGGGATAGGGTTAGAGGGTTAGGGTTAGGGGGTTAGGGTTGGGGGTTAGGGGGATAGGGTTAGAGGGTTAGGGTTAGGGGGTTAGGGTTGGGGGTTAGGGGGATAGGGTTAGAGGGTTAGGGTTAGGGGGTTAGGGTTGGGGGTTAGGGGGATAGGGTTAGAGGGTTAGGGTTAGGGGGTTAGGGTTGGGGGTTAGGGGGATAGGGTTAGAGGGTTAGGGGGTTAGGGTTGGGGGTTAGGGGGTTAGGGTTGGGGGTTAGGGGGTTAGGGTTGGGGGTTAGGGGGTTAGGGGGATAGGGTTAGGGTTAGAGGGTTAGGGTTAGGGGGTTAGGGGGATAGGGTTGGGGGTTAGCGTTAGAGGGTTAGGGTTAGGGGGTTAGGGGGATAGGGGGTTAGGGTTGGGGGGTTAGGGGGTTAGAGGGATAGGGTTGGGGGTTAGGGTTAGAGGGTTAGGGTTAGGGGGTTAGAGGGTTAGGGTTGGGGGTTAGGGGGTTAGGGGGATAGGGGGTTAGGGTTGGGGGGTTAGGGGGTTAGGGGGATAGGGTTAGGGTTAGAGGGTTAGGGTTAGGGGGTTAGAGGGTTAGGGTTGGGGGTTAGGGTTGGGGGTTAGGGTTAGAGGGTTAGGGTTAGGGGGTTAGAGGGTTAGGGTTAGGGGGTTAGGGTTGGGGGTTAGGGGTTTAGGGGGTTAGGGGGATAGGGTTAGAGGGTTAGGGTTAGGGGGTTAGGGTTGGGGGTTAGGGGGTTAGGGGGTTAGGGGGATAGGGTTAGGGTTAGAGGGTTAGGGTTGGGGGTTAGGGGGATAGGGTTGGGGGTTAGGGTTAGAGGGTTAGGGTTAGGGGGTTAGAGGGTTAGGGTTAGGGGGTTAGGGTTGGGGGTTAGGGGTTTAGGGGGTTAGGGGGATAGGGTTAGAGGGTTAGGGTTAGGGGGTTAGGGTTAGGGTTAGAGGGTTAGGGTTAGGGTTGGGGGTTAGGGTTAGAGGGTTAGGGTTAGGGGGTTAGGGTTAGAGGGTTAGGATTTAGGGTTAGGGTTAGAGGGTTAGGGTTGGGGGTTAGGGTTAGAGGGTTAGGGGGTTAGGGTTAGGGTTAGAGGGTTAGAGTTAGGGTTAGGGGGTTAGAGGGTTAGGGTTAGGGGGTTAGGGTTGGGGGTTAGGGGTTTAGGGGGTTAGGGGGATAGGGTTAGAGGGTTAGGGTTGGGGGTTAGGGGGTTAGGGGGATAGGGTTAGGGTTAGAGGGTTAGGGTTAGGGGGATAGGGTTGGAGGTTAGGGTTAGAGTTGGGGGTTAGGGTTAGGGGGTTAGGGTTAGGGGGTTAGGGTTAGAGGGTTAGGATTTAGGGTTAGGGTTAGAGGGTTAGGGTTGGGGGTTAGGGTTAGAGGGTTAGGGGGTTAGGGTTAGGGTTAGAGGGTTAGAGTTAGAGGGTTAGAGGGTTAGGGTTAGATGGTTAGGGTTAGAGGGTTAGAGGGTTAGGGTTAGAGGGTTAGAGGATTAGGGTTAGAGGGTTAGGGTTAGAGGGTTAGAGGGTTAGGGTTAGGGTTAGAGGGTTAGACTTAGGGTTAGAGGGTTAGAGGGTTAGGATTTAGGGGTAGGGTTAGAGGGGTAGGGTTAGAGGGTTAGAGGGTTAGGGTTAGAGGGTTAGGGGGTTAGGGTTAGAGGGTTAGAGTTAGGGTTAGGGGGTTAGGGTTAGAGGGTTAGGGTTAGGGTTAGAAGGTTAGGGTTAGGGTTAGGGTTAGAGGGTTAGGGTTAGGGTTAGAGGGTTAGTGGGTTAGGGTTAGAGGGTTAGAGGGTTAGGGTTAGGATTTAGGGTTAGGGTTAGAGGGTTAGAGGGTTCGGGTTAGAGGGTTAGGGTTAGGGTTAGAATTTAGGGTTAGGTTTAGAGGGTTAGGGTTAGAGGGTTAGGGTTAGAGGGTTAGGGTTAGGGGGTTAGGGTTAGGGGGTTAGGGGGTGAGGGTTAGAGGGTTAGGGGGTTAGGGTTAGGGTTAGAGGGTTAGGATTTAGGGTTAGGGTTAGAGGGTTAGGATTTAGGGTTAGGGTTAGAGGGTTAGGGTTAGGAATCCAATCAGATGGAGAGCTCTCAGAATGCCACTCATTTTATTTAAGAGCCCCTCCATTCAAAGGTGATGCTGCAGAATTGCATCAAAAATTACACTTTTGTTTGAGCAACACGTCATTATCTGACAAGATGAGAATGAGCCCAAATGCTCTGCTGACTCTAGGAATCTTTTGATCACATGCATTATTGAGCATTACTGAGTAGATGGGTTAGGCTTAGACTCAAACAGACTCAAAAGGTTAAGAATCAAAATGGGCAGAGTCAAAAGAAAAACCAAAATGAGAAGCATTGCACAGCTTTTCAGCTTGGCAGCATAAAATTTGGGATTTGGGTACCTTGAACATTTGTTTGACCTTCTGTCTTGGCAGATTGACGTTGAGTTTGTGAAGAAGCTGTAGGACCTCACTAATGCTTAAGCTGCCGTCTCCATTTTTATCCGCTTCAGTGAAGGTTTGTTTTAACCACATGATGTCAGAGGTTAAAGAAACGTGGAGGATTCACAGCATAAATAACAGCAGAAACAGGAGAGCATAAATGTGACACATCAGCAATTGAGAAAGTGAAATAAGGATATTGATCCCGTGTCCGCTGCCTCTTGGCCAGGCTGTCTTCGTCACTAATACCAGCCATCAGGTACCTCAGACCTGTGATCCAAGTACGCGCTTCTTCTCCAGTACCGGTTACCAGGTCCAGAGACTCCATGTGTTCTCCGTAATACAGGCTGAAACAGCAGTTTGGGTCAAAGCTGCCGTCCGAGTAACGCTGGAAGATCTCTGACTGTTTGCCCTCACGTATCTCTCGGATGGAGTCAACGGCGACTGTGACACACAAATCAAAGCACAAATCAAAGCACTGTAAGCATTCATTCACATGAGAAAGAGCATTTTGAAAATGAAATATTGTTGAGATTTAGTTATAGATTTTTATTACAGCCTCCACCAGTCTGTCATTTATCTTTAAATATGTAGGTTACTCATTTTTAATGCGAAGATACATAGTAGCTACACAATTCTACTGTATAAATAGACATAATTCTACACATGCTGGTTGTGTGTTCATGTTTCCACTCATCACAAAACTGCACTTTCTGCATCCTCATTAATTATGAAACAGCAGGAAATCATAAGTCAGCAGAATATTGCATGAGCTTCTGGCAACAGCAGGGAGATGGCTATGATCAGGGTGAGGTCTTTCAAAGCAGCTTGATGAGGCAGAAGGGTCACATATTACCTGCATATGTAATTGATTAAAACAACTAGAGAACTAAGCACAGATTTCTGAGGTTCTTACAACTGAAGCTAGCCTAAAAACACATCTGTCTCTGTGCTCTGGAGTTTGTCAAAGGTTTCTGCCGTTTTTTGCTCACTGTTGTTGCTACCGGAAAAGTGTTGGTGTCACGTATGTGACTCCTCAGCAGGATTAGTCACATTATCTGTTTATGAGTCATTGATTTTTGTTAAAATCGCACATTTTAGTGAGGAGCCAGAAACAGTAACTGTCGCATTAATGTCTTTCCACTGTCTCGTGTATGAACATGTTGAGTTCCAGGACGTCAACAGGAGAAAAACAGCACCCTCTATGATGGACACGTGATAAACTCACTCTTGGCCTTTTCATTTTTACGTGACGGCCGCCAGCGGATGCAGGACTTGTGTTCATCCAAATAGAAGAACCGAACCAGGCCTCTGGAACCTCCACGTAGCTTCACCATCTGGGTCCCCCTTTGCATAGAGCGCATGCATTTCTCCACTAAAGAGATGAGAAATTTGGATAAAATGATGACATGAATGTTTCACAGCTGGATGACAGTAAGAAATGATCTGCCTGCTAAAATAGTCAACATCAGGAGATGCTGACAGGTAAAAAGAATTAAAAACGAGAGCACAAACTTCAGTTCCCAAAATATTGTGTTTGCTTTATTAATAAAGCCCCTTGACTGTGGGATCTCTTTGGGAGGTCAAAGGTCAAAGCCTCTCCAGAATCTGGAACATCAGCAAAATTGAATTGGCTGTTCTTTCCTGAAACTTTCATTAAAATCCATTCATTTTGAGTCATTTTGGTACAAAGACAAACTTCGGCTGTCAAATGACAAAAGAACAAGAAAAACGATTTCTGTGTTTTACAGTTTGAGTGTGAGACATTAAAGTAAAGTAAAACTTACTTGATCTAGTGTAAAATTAAAAACAAAACACTCAAAATAAGCCTACAGGAGGATTGCATGACCTCCAACACACGACCTCCAACACACGACCACAGGACCTCCAACACACGACCACAGGACCTCCAACACACAACCACAGGACCTCCAACACAGGACCTCCAACACAGGACCTCCAACACACGACCACAGGACCTCCAACACACGACCACAGGACCTCCAACACACAACCACAGGACCTCCAACACACAACCACAGGACCTCCAACACACAACCACAGGACCTCCAACACACGACCTCCAACACACGACCTCCAACACACGACCACAGGACCTCCAACACACGACCACAGGACCTCCAACACACAACCACAGGACCTCCAACACACGACCACAGGACCTCCAACACACGACCACACGACCTCCAACACACAACCACACGACCTCCAACACACAACCACATGACCTCCAACACAGGACCTCCAACACACGACCACAGGACCTCCAACACAGGACCTCCAACACAGGACCTCCAACACACGACCACAGGACCTCCAACACACAACCACAGGACCTCCAACACACAACCACAGGACCTCCAACACACAACCACAGGACCTCCAACACACAACCACAGGACCTCCAACACACGACCTCCAACACACGACCTCCAACACACGACCACAGGACCTCCAACACACGACCACATGACCTCCAACAGGTCAACCACAGGACCTCCAACACACAACCACAGGACCTCCAACACACGACCACAGGACCTCCAACACAGGACCTCCAACACAGGACCTCCAACACACAACCACAGGACCTCCAACACACGACCACAGGACCTCCAACACAGGACCTCCAACACAGGACCTCCAACACACGACCACAGGACCTCCAACACACGACCACAGGACCTCCAACACACGACCACAGGACCTCCAACACACAACCACAGGACCTCCAACACACGACCACAGGACCTCCAACACAGGACCTCCAACACAGGACCTCCAACACACAACCACAGGACCTCCAACACAGGACCTCCAACACACAACCACAGGACCTCCAACACACGACCACAGGACCTCCAACACAGGACCTCCAACACAGGACCTCCAACACACGACCACAGGACCTCCAACACACGACCTCCAACACACGACCACATGACCTCCAACAGGTCAACCACAGGACCTCCAAGGGTTAGGGTTAGGGTCAGGGTTAGGGTTAGGGTCAAGGTTAGGGTCAGGGACAGGGTTAGGGTCAGGGTCAGGGTCAGGGTCAGGGTCAAAGTTAGGGACAGGGTCAGGGTTAGGGTTAGGGTTAGGGTCAGGGTCAGGGTTAGGGACAGGGTTAGGGTTAGGGTTAGGGTTAGGGTTAGGGTTAGGGTTAGGGTTAGGGACAGGGACAGGGTCAGGGTTAGGGTTAGGGACAGGGACAGGGACAGGGACAGAAACAGGGACAGGGTTAGGGTCAGGGTTAGGGTCAGGGACAGGGACAGGGTTAGGGTCAGGGACAGGGTCAGGGTCAGGGTTAGGGTCAGGGTTAGGGTTAGGGTCAGGGTCAGGGTTAGGGTTAGGGTCAGGGTCAGGGTTGGGGTCAGGGTCAGGGTTAGGGTCAGGGTCAGGGTCAGGGTTAGGGTTAGGGTCAGGGTTAGGGTTAGGGTTAGCTTTGAGCTGTTTAAATGTGCCAATATGTCCCTTTGCTAAAAAGCTGAGGAGGACACTGGAAATCACAACCTGCTCCAAGGATTTTTGCTCCCTTAAACCAACACTGCTGAAGCCACGGCTCAGAATGAAGACCCAGTCCCAGAGCGACACCATTTCCATTATTTCCAAGACTCAACAGGACAGCACAGACATGAGCTTAAATCTAATGGCAGGAGTGAACACATCAAAATTTGCAAAACATGAAATCAATATTTGATTTTTCACATAAAATCAGTGGAAGACGGCAGCAAATAGTGGTGAGGCCAGTTACAGCCATTGATTTGACCCTGCGGATGTCATCAACCTCATCCAGCTCTGAAGTCACCACCTGGCTTCAGACCTGGCTTCAAACTGAAAATGTAAGACGAGTGGAAAATTGCTTGTTTTGCCTGTGGAGGTTGGAATGTTGCAGGCATCCGTGACCTTGGTGTTTTGATAAATGCTCATGTAGATGTTAGCATGCGAGATAATGCAGCTGTTCAAATATTGATATAACAGCAACATGCAGCACCTCAGTGATGGAAAGTAACAAATGTGGAGCGAGCACAATGTTCTGTACTGTTGGCGCTCTAAGTCTGTTGCCATGGTAACAACATCAGATTCAAGGTGTGTGTGTAGATGCGGGGAAGAGGAATGCTCAGAGAGTCTCCACACGTGATGGAACAACACATAAAATAACGTGCTTGATTAAAGATGAAGCTTCACCTTCATTCAAAAAGGTTCCTATTGCTGTGGAAGGTGGAATCCAGTCCACACGGCCATCGGACCGATGGTTATTTGGTTTTTCTTTTCAGAGATTATTAGGAATGAAAACTGTGAAATTCAGAACTATTTCAGAACAATTCTGCTGCCGTTGCTTGAAAGGCGCTTTGTCATCATGATACAGGCGTTCATCAACAGGTCGAACCTGAGTTTGGCTCAGTCCAGTTCAAACCGGGCTTTATCTGTCCTGAAGGCCCAGTGGAGCAAATGGTCAGTCAGCTGCTGTCAGGACAGTGGGCTAAGCTCGGATGAGTTGTCAGGACGCCATATGTTGCCACCACATGGAAGGTCACAGGTGAGTCCACTGATGACAGAGTTGTGCTGGCAAAGCCAATAAAGTAACATCTAAAGCCCAGTAGGGGCTGCTCACACTCCAATTAGATAACATCTGATAACATCTGACATCTGATAACATCTGATGACATCATGTCTAACTGATCAGCAGACACATGCTGAGGGAATTCAACTGCCCTCACCCTAACCCTCACCCTCACCCTAACCCGCACCCTCACCCTAACCCTCACCTGCACCCTCACCCTAACCCTAACCCTCACCCTCACCCTAACCCTAACCCGCACCCTAACCCGCACCCTAACCCTCACCCTAACCCTCACCCTAACCCTCACCCTCACCCTAACCCTCACCCTAACCCTAACCCTGCCAACTGACAGTCCCAAAGGAGTCATGGCAATACCAGATGTAATTATTCTAGTTCTCATCTATAAAATTTAGGGAAAACTAGGAAAAAATAGGGCAGAATAATGTTACACCGTGCTTCTGCCCAGTGAATTTACAGTCATTTTCTACCATAACTCCTCAGACTAATGCAGCCCAGGCTAAAACCTACCCGTGTACCCAAGTCGCCATTTTGAGAAGGCCACAATACTGCTGCCGATCCAGAAGAACTCGTCCACAATGGAGGATACAGCTGCTGGCTTCTGACTCTCATGTTCCTTGGTTTTGTCCATGCCCTCCTCTGCAGAGAAGGCTCCTTTGGCCAGAGGTGCCGGCACGTCTCTGGTAGCGGCGCCGCTAGTACAGATGAGGGGGGAAGACGCCGGACCCATGGAGAAAAAGCTCTTCTTCATTAGAACTGACATTACACTTTTAAAAGCTGACCTATCTTTAAATGGTGTTCAAAGCAAATTTTGGATTTATGTTTGAAAAAATAAAAACATTAGATTTTCTTCAAAAAAAAGAGGGAACATCCTTTTGGAAAATTTAAAAAAAATCTCTCTGAAGCCCTTCAACATCTATCATATTAATGCTACATTAAATCTGTTTGCTCCAGCATCCCTTTAAAATGGGTCCATCTCAACACGCAGAAAGATCTCGTCTTCATTGGGTGCCACCGTTTCTGTGTTCCTTCCCTAACAGAGAAGCAGTGGGAGGAAACAAGACCGACAGAAACTGTGCAACATGTGTCGGCCAGCTCCAAATCCCAAATCCTTGACAGTAATCCTTCTCCAAGAGATTTGCCAAACAGGAAATGCAGCGACAGACAAAAAACAACAGATAGAATGGAGGGCAGCCAGTGATGAAGACCTGGAGAAGATACTGCTGAGCTAAAGCTCCAACAGGCTGTCCCCCTTCAGAAGGTCAGGAAATGCTCAGCACATCTAGTCTACAGACCATTCACAGGAAAAGGGACTGTCAGAAGGTTCTAAAACCAATGCAGGGTTAGGGGGTTAAAGGTCAACATCATCATCATATGAAAAAATTCGGCAGCTGAGAAGCTTTAATGTGGAAAACCCACCGATCCTCAGCAGGGCACTTTAAGGATTAAAGAGAGCTTAATTAAACACTAAGAGACCGTAGATGAAGACAAACTCCTGCTTAGTGTTAAGGGTGCTAATATTAACTCAGAGAAATACTTTAATCACTATCTTCATTCATGTAGTCAAACTAATGTAGCGAATATTCTGTGAAGATAAAATGTAATTTCGACTGAAAAGCATAAAACGTCATTATACGTCACGAGACAGTCACGCTAAAACAAGGCAGGGGCAGGTCAGGGTCAGGGTCAGGGTCAGGGTCAGGGGCAGGATTACTGGTCCCTGTCCCCGTCAGTAATAATCAATAATCAGTGCACAAGCACGCACATGTGCGCAGCAGACAGATGGGGACACACACTAGTTAAGAGTGGAAAGACACGGAATCTAATGAACGGACTCACCGTCACTTGTGGCGTTTTTACATTGAACTCTCGGAGAGTCGGACCCTTGATTCTTCAATTTATAGAAACCTTTGCGCACTTTGGACCATGTGGCATAAATGAGAATATCGGAACTTTTTTCATGGACACTCCACGAAAGAGTGGACTGATGAAAAGTCAGCACCATTGAACCTGATCAAATAAATCCCTTCGTGGATTAGCACAAATTTAAACGGCTAAAAACCGTCAGAAACACCAGATATCGGCCACAGGGCGGAGCGCGCATGCGCATGTTCACCTGTACCGCTTGTTTCCACTAGAAACGACGCAGACAGCTCACACGGAAACAGACTTGTAAATTAGATATACATGCATATATAAATACGATCACAATCATTTTGTTAAGCTAAACAGTTTAAAGACTGATGATAGTTTAAGTTCCAGGACCGTCTTAACCTGCTATAGGGCTAATTAGACTGCTTCCCATGATGCACCTGGCTTTTTTACACCTTCCTAAACAGCACATTTCAGTTGCGTCAAACACACTGTAGTAGTGTGTCTAATGAAATGAAATTAACATATAGTATGCAGTTAAATGTTAATTCATTCATTCATTCCTCTGGTTAATTTTCATTTAACATTCAGCATTGAGCATGTGAGATAATCCTGTCCTCCAAACAATTCTAATGCACACCCAGTCAACTGTACACCGAGAGGATCTGTTCCCACATTGGTTGAAATAAGTCACCATATTTCTGACATGAATCTGAACCGTGGTTCTTTAGAACTGTCCGGTTGCAGGTCTGCAGTTAGAAACTCGTCGCTGATTTTATCCACAGCTTCTTCACCAAGATATACTTCCATACTTCCATATGCACTCATCACATCTGACAATATGAAGTTTATTTATTCAGTACAAACGTTCTCTGTTATCTAAAGATTCAGCTTTGGTACCATAGAAAGGAGTTGGCAGCTATTAAAAGCTAAAACCGTTGTTTCAAACAAGACCATCGAATAGTTGAAGACAAAACTGGCTGATTTGGCTACAAGAGTTTGTTCAAGTAATTTCATTTCTGGGTTATATTTAATATCAGCTCTTTAATATCACCCATTCAGCCAGTGGCTTGTTCAGTATAGTGTGTTTCTGTGCTCTGTGCCCCCCCTCCTCTCCTCCCCTCCTCTCCTCTCCTCCCCTCTCCTCCCCTCCTCTCCTCCCCCTCCTCTCCTCCCCTCCTTAACTCCTAACCCTAACCTTAACCTTAACACAATTCTAATCTGAAGTTTAAAATGAAGTCCATCTTTTCAGTTATGAGGAGCATACATTGCCAATGACATATTCTGGTCCTCATAATGGGCAATAGAACACACACAGACACACAGACACACACACACACACACACAGCATTATAGACTATGGACAAATACAACTTTTTATTAATAATTATTAATTCATGTATTTATAATCCAAATAAATTAAAAACAAAACTCTACACTGGTCAAAATAAATAATGACAACAACAATTAAACTAAAAATTTAGAAACTGAAGATGAAGTGCATAAAAGCTGCCTGAGACAACAAAGCCAGAGCTTTCACGAGCGTGATGGTGATGCTGATGGTGCCACAGTTCTCAGAGCACCAGAGCAGCTTTTCTGTGGAGCTCTGATGAAAGCTGCTGCTCCACTGGTGCCGCTCCCACCAGCCTGCACCATCTCACACTAATGATCCGCTCTATGGTTACCAGGCTTCAGGGACCACCGGTGCGAACAGGAGGAGGAGCTGATGAGCCGTTCTTACAGGGAGATCTTCCCCCTCCTTGCCATTTAATTCCGTCTCTGCCTGTTGGCACGCGGCCTACCATGTGACTACCCTATATTCTGCTATGAACCATTGTCAATAATTTAAGGGTCACAGATATTTAAATCCAGAAATTGACCATTATATCTAATGGAGCTAAACACACACTTCATCTCCGCTCTTCTACTTCTCCATAAAGTATTGATCATGTACAGTTGATGGATCTTACCTTGTTCTGGACTCAAACTACGAATATCTTCCATTAGAGGACTTCCGTGTGCTGCTAGCAGATGGATGGATTCAACCCAACAACTATCTGGAGGAGTTTCACCGTCACAAACGTTTCATCCTCTGCATGTTTCATCATCCTCATCTTCATCCTCATCATCATCAGCATCATAAAAGAAGTGTCCTTCTGTTCAGCTTTTTTGGTGTCTCTCTCGTTGAATTAGCTAATCAAGAATATCCATCTTCCCTCACTTTAACATCTTCATCTTCTGGTTTCTTCTCCCTCTCTGTTACTGTACAGGGGGAGGGGGCTTTATGAGCATGCTCAGTTCAGTCAACCACGCTGCTTTTGGTGTGTGTGTGTGTGTGTGTGTGTGTGTGTGCGTGTGTGTGTGTGTGCGTGCGTTGATCACCTGAGACAACACATGAGAGAGAGAGAAAGAGAAAATGAGAGAGATGCAACTAAAGGAAGGAGGTGAAAGGAATGTGATAAAAAGGAGCGGGAAAGAACGTCAAGATGTGGAAAAAACATGAAACAAAGCTGCTTGCTGTGATTCACAAAGAGCATCATCATGTTTTATTCACCAATTCCCTGCTGAGAACATTGAGCAGTCACACACGGATGGTCTGAGCCATCAGACGAGAAGGTCACAGGAAGAAAAGGAGGACAAGATGAATCCTCTGGAATATGATAAACAGCCCAAGAAATACACCTATTTCATCAATATTTGTTGTTACCTGTATATGTATGTTTGCCTGTATACCTGACTTATTGTTTTATCTGGATCAGGAGAGCTGGTTCACCTGTATACCTGACTTATTGTTTTATCTGGATCTGGCGAGCTGGTTCACCTGTATACCTGACTTATTGTTTTATCTGGATCTGGCGAGCTGGTTCACCTGTATACCTGACTTATTGTTTTATCTGGATCAGGAGAGCTGGTTCACCTGTATACCTGACTTACTGTTTTATCTGGATCAGGAGAGCTGGTTCACCTGTATACCTGACTTATTGTTTTATCTGGATCTGGCGAGCTGGTTCACCTGTATACCTGACTTATTGTTTTATCTGGATCTGGAGAGCTGGTTCACCTGTATACCTGACTTATTGTTTTATCTGGATCTGGCGAGCTGGTTCACCTGTATACCTGACTTATTGTTTTATCTGGATCTGGCGAGCTGGTTCACCTGTATACCTGACTTATTGTTTTATCTGGATCAGGAGAGCTGGTTCACCTGTATACCTGACTTATTGTTTTATCTGGATCAGGAGAGCTGGTTCACCTGTATACCTGACTTATTGTTTTATCTGGATCTGGCGAGCTGGTTCACCTGTATACCTGACTTATTGTTTTATCTGGATCAGGAGAGCTGGTTCACCTGTATACCTGACTTATTGTTTTATCTGGATCAGGAGAGCTGGTTCACCTGTATACCTGACTTATTGTTTTATCTGGATCAGGAGAGCTGGTTCACCTGTATACCTGACTTATTGTTTTATCTGGAGCTGGCGAGCTGGTTCACCTGTATACCTGACTTATTGTTTTATCTGGATCTGGCGAGCTGGTTCACCTGTATACCTGACTTATTGTTTTATCTGGATCTGGCGAGCTGGTTCACCTGTATACCTGACTTATTGTTTTATCTGGATCAGGAGAGCTGGTTCACCTGTACACCTGACTTATTGTTTTATCTGGATCAGGAGAGCTGGTTCACCTGTACACCTGACTTATTGTTTTATCTGGATCAGGAGAGCTGGTTCACCTGTATACCTGACTTATTGTTTTATCTGGATCTGGCGAGCTGGTTCACCTGTATACCTGACTTATTGTTTTATCTGGATCTGGAGAGCTGGTTCACCTGTATACCTGACTTATTGTTTTATCTGGATCTGGAGAGCTGGTTCACCTGTATACCTGACTTATTGTTTTATCTGGATCTGGCGAGCTGGTTCACCTGTATACCTGACTTATTGTTTTATCTGGATCTGGCGAGCTGGTTCACCTGTATACCTGACTTATTGTTTTATCTGGATCAGGAGAGCTGGTTCACCTGTATACCTGACTTATTGTTTTATCTGGATCAGGAGAGCTGGTTCACCTGTATACCTGACTTATTGTTTTATCTGGATCAGGAGAGCTGGTTCACCTGTATACCTGACTTATTGTTTTATCTGGATCAGGAGAGCTGGTTCACCTGTATACCTGACTTATTGTTTTATCTGGATCTGGCGAGCTGGTTCACCTGTATACCTGACTTATTGTTTTATCTGGATCTGGAGAGCTGGTTCACCTGTATACCTGACTTATTGTTTTATCTGGATCTGGAGAGCTGGTTCACCTGTATACCTGACTTATTGTTTTATCTGGATCTGGCGAGCTGGTTCACCTGTATACCTGACTTATTGTTTTATCTGGATCTGGCGAGCTGGTTCACCTGTATACCTGACTTATTGTTTTATCTGGATCTGGCGAGCTGGTTCACCTGTATACCTGACTTATTGTTTTATCTGGATCTGGCGAGCTGGTTCACCTGTATACCTGACTTATTGTTTTATCTGGATCAGGAGAGCTGGTTCACCTGTATACCTGACTTATTGTCATGTATACTTATTATCTCACCAAACTTGAAAGAGCCACCCTACGGTGGGCCACCACAGCTCCAGGATGGAGGCAGCTGTGGACCCTTCCTACTGGTTGAGTCTGACAAAAAAGCTTAAAAGTCCACGGCGTCTGGAAAATAGTAGTTAGAGTCTCTGATCAAGCTAATTTTAATGTGTTTGGACTGTGGACCCCGTCCCCAAATCAGCACCAAGACCACAAACACACACAAACACACACACACACACTCACACACACACACACACACACACACACACACACCACAGAAAGTCACAATAGAAAAAGCACTCACACCCTTCAGGCCTGCAGTGAGCATGCTAACAGTGGCGCCGCCATTCCAGTCAAACATAACATTTATCTATTCTCAAACTCACAAAGTCATATGTGTTTGTTTTCCAAAAAATGTGAAGAATAATTCAAAATGCTATTTTTTAAGTATTGTGATGAATTAATGTTGTCATTTTAATGATCTTTGACCTGTCAGAGTGAAAGAATATGTGACCTGTTTTGATCTATACGTTCTCATATGTGAGTAGTTAAGTTGAAAATATGTTGAGCACTGATTTATTAACAAAGAGAGCATGATGGAATTCTTTGACCATGCGTATGATTTAATCTGAATCTAACGCTGCAGAAACTGATGAAAATGTTCTCCCACCCAGGGAGTATTTAATACTCACAGGATCAGACCTGAGTACTGTGAAGTACTGTTCTCTGCCTGTGTGTGTGTGTGTGTGTGTGTGTGTGTGTGTGTGTGTGTGTGTGTGTGTTGGGGTAGAATGTAGGGGTGGTGTTACCACATCACACCCTTTCCTATAAAGTGTGTATTTATGCCTCATTGCACACATCAATTGATAAATTATTTGAATTATTTCATCACTGAGGCAAACTGATGACCTGTACATCCAAAAATCTATAAAAAAGTGTTCACCTCTGGGATGTTTCCAGTTTTATACATAAAATTGTGGTCAATATAATTTACTAAACAGCATTTTTTTCATATCAAAGTGAAATCAGATTTTTAAATTGATTGAAATTGAAATCTATTGTTAGAGTCTAAGGCAACTGGGCAGAGGCTGTAGCGCCCTCTGATACCCCATGTGTCACAGCTCCATTCCCCAGGTCCCTCCTGTCCCTCTGCCTCAGTAATTTTCCACTCTCCCTGCCCCTGCTCCACTCTACCTGCCCCTGCTCCACTCTACCTGCCCCTGCTCCACTCTCCCTGCCCCTGCTCCACTCTACCTGCCCCTGCTCCACTCTCCCTGCCCCTGCTCCACTCTACCTGCCCCTGCTCCACTCTCCCTGCCCCTGCTCCACTCTACCTGCCACTGCTCCACTCTCCCTGCCCCTGCTCCACTCTACCTGCCACTGCTCCACTCTCCCTGCCCCTGCTCCACTCTACCTGCCCCTGCTCCACTCTCCCTGCCCCTGCTCCACTCTACCTGCCCCTGCTCCACTCTCCCTGCCCCTGCTCCACTCTACCTGCCCCTGCTCCACTCTCCCTGCCCCTGCTCCACTCTACCTGCCCCTGCTCCACTCTCCCTGCCCCTGCTCCACTCTACCTGCCACTGCTCCACTCTACCTGCCCCTGCTCCACTCTACCTGCCCCTGCTCCACTCTCCCTGCCCCTGCTCCACTCTACCTGCCCCTGCTCCACTCTACCTGCCCCTGCTCCACTCTCCCTGCCCCTGCTCCACTCTCCCTGCCCCTGCTCCACTCTACCTGCCCCTGCTCCACTCTCCCTGCCCCTGCTCCACTCTACCTGCCCCTGCTCCACTCTACCTGCCCCTGCTCCACTCTCCCTGCCACTGCTCCACTCTACCTGCCCCTGCTCCACTCTACCTGCCCCTGCTCCACTCTCCCTGCCCCTGCTCCACTCTACCTGCCCCTGCTCCACTCTACCTGCCCCTGCTCCACTCTACCTGCCCCTGCTCCACTCTCCCTGCCCCTGCTCCACTCTACCTGCCCCTGCTCCACTCTACCTGCCCCTGCTCCACTCTACCTGCCCCTGCTCCACTCTCCCTGCCCCTGCTCCACTCTACCTGCCCCTGCTCAACTCTCCCTGCCCCTGCTCCACTCTCCCTGCCCCTGCTCCACTCTACCTGCCCCTGCTCCACTCTACCTGCCCCTGCTCCACTCTACCTGCCCCTGCTCCACTCTCCCTGCCCCTGCTCCACTCTCCCTGCCCCTGCTCCACTCTCCCTGCCCCTGCTCAACCCACTCCCCGAGCCTGAAACCCACAGACTTTGTGTGGGCCCTGAGCCTGAAGAGCAGACTGTTTCCTTGTCTGCCTGAGTTCCTGTTGGCCATGTACTAATAAAGGTCATTACCAACGGTCCCAGCTTTCCAGAGTGCTGCTTTTGGGTCCCAATTACACCCGTCACACGATGAAGAGTTTTGCCTGTCTCAATTCTGCCTGGAGCTGATTTGTCCACTCCTGTCATTACTCCCCGAAGAGGAACATTGTTTGAGCCTTCTGGTCTTTGTTTTACTGCATCTGTTTTCTGTAAACCTGCCTGCCGTTCATCCTGCTAGGAACATTTACAGATCTCACAGCTTCATCTGTGAGTCTGTTCTCATGCGCACTGTTGGAAGTCCTCCAAACATACCGGCTTCTGATGGCCTAAATGTCAGGACCAGTTAGGGGCATGTGTCTGTTCCTTACATATTTTTGTCCTTGCCGGCCCCACATCCTGTTTTATTGCTGCTGGGGTACAGAAACATGTTCACCTGACAGGCTTCTGTCACCCTGCTGGTCCGTGACCTCCTCGGCCCGGCCCGCCTCGCCTCGGCCCGCCCTGCCTCGGCCCGCCCTGCCTCGGCCCGCCCTGCCTCGGCCCGCCCTGCCTCGGCCCACCCCGCCTCGGCCCGCCCCGCCTCGGCCTGCCCTGCCTGGGCCCGCCCCGCCTCAGCCCGCTTCGCCTCTTTGCCTCTTTCTGCCCCGCCTCGGCCCGGCCCGCCCCGCCTCGCCTCGGCCCGCCCTGCCTCGGCCCGCCCCGCCTCGGCCCGCCCCGCCTAAGCCCGCCTCTCCTCGGCCCGCCCCGCCTGGGCCCGCCCCGCCTCAGCCCG
>JAPVLW010000095.1:192500-210000 GCA_027382335.1 Takifugu ocellatus
GAAAGCAGGGAGAGACAAAGCTGATATGTATTGTGGCCCTTAATGCATATAGGAAACGTAAATGCAATGTCAAACTGAAACGACATAAAAAAAAGCTTAAAGTGAGAAGACCACTTTTTGATTCTGATATTTTTGTCTGCATTTCAGAGGCATGAACTAAAGATGTGTACAGCTGGATAAAGCAAGGCAACACATGCTTCCATTTCACATTTCTAAGGTGTTTTACTCCATCATTGACACCCACATTAAGCACATTTCAAGATTTGCCTTTTATCACCGGTACAATTTCGGCAATGTGATGCAGAAACATCAGTCCTTGTATTTATTTCTTCCAGGCTGGATAAATGTATTTCACCTCTATCAGACTGTAAAGGCTCTACAGCTGGTCTCCAATGTTGCTGCTCAGGGGAAACAAGATCACATTAATCCAGTATTGGATCTACACCCTGTAAAAGTGGCTCCCTGGCTCACTGTAAAATTTGGAAAATCCTCCTCCTCACATATGAGACTGTCTGTGGTCTTGTACCCTCCTATTTAAGTGAACTTATAACTCTTTATGCTCTCAAAGCACAAGCTTACTTGTAGTTCCTAGGGTTTCCAAAAGTAGTCAAAGACTTCTATCAAGCCCCAGCTCTCTGAAACCAGGTCCCAGTCTGGATCTGGGAGGCAGATACAGTGTCAGTGTTTAAAATTAGACTTAAAAACTTGCTTTTTGACAATGCTTATGGTTAAAGTGAGTGTAGAAATGTTCTCAGCTATGCTGCAATGAGCTCAGACGGCTGGTTGCTCCTATAATGACCGTGCACCTCTCTCTCCCCCTCCGCAACCTTTAAAATGTATCTATACATTTAAATGTGGATATTACTGCCAGATCCTTTCTTGTTTTCTCTATTCTTGCTGATTCTCAAAGTACAGTGGCCCAGAGCTCTATTTGAGGACATCTGAAGATGCAGCAGGGCCCATGCACTGGCTTTCCATCTCAGGGTTGGGGTCCTGCCTCAAGTGGAGGTGGAGAGGTCAAGTATCTTGGGGTCTTGTTCACAAGTCAGTGAAAGATGTAGTGTGAGATTGACAAGCGAATCAGCGCAGCCTCCACTGTACTGCACTCGGTGTACGGGACTGTTGTGGTCAAGGAAGAGTCGAGTCAAAAAGCAAAGCTCTCAATTTACTGGTCAGTCCTCTCTTTCACTCTCAGCTATGGTCAAGAACATTGGGTAGGGTTAGGGGTAGTGACCAAATTGAGAAGATTGCAGATACAAGCAGCCGGAATGAGGTTCCTCCCCAGGATGGCATTGAGCTCCCTAAGAGAGAGGGTGGGAAACTCACTTATTCCTCCACATCAAAAGGAGCCATCTGAGGTGGCTTGGGCACAAGTTTCAGATGCCCCCTAGGAAGGTGTTCCCAGCATGTCCTGCTCAGAAGAGGCCCCAAGGAAGACCCACAGTGGGTGGGTGTTGCTGGAGAGACTATGACTCTCGGCTGGCCTCAGACAAAATGAGATAACGATGTTTTCTATATATTGGTTGCACATCTGTCCATCCACAGAGAGGGATCTCTAATCTGTGGCTCTCCTTCAGGTTTTTTTCTTTTTCCATTAAAGTTTTTTGGTTTCTCCTGACCCAGTTCAAGGGTCTAAGGACAGAGGGAGTCACAGCAGTGCAGATTTTAAAGCCCGTGAGGAAACAATGTTTGTATTTTTAAGCTCTAAATAGTGTAAATTCTATTTCATTTTTAACCGTCCACAGCACCTTTGTTCTGGCCGTAAAGTGTTTCTCTTTGATTTAGCTGTTCTTTCACATATTTTTATTAAAGCAAGTAGATTATAATGTAGCTTCACTGTAATTCTTCTGTTTTATGATGTCAAGTTATGATGTCAGCTTTGAATTGGATCTTACAAATGAGATCAGTCAGATTAACTTTCTACTATTTGATGCAGCATATAGTAAAAACTCATAACTTGAATGTTTATCCAGAGAGCTTCATTATTCAGAAATTTTATCAAATGATTTTCCATTTTGTCAATTGTAAAATAAACCTAGAGTACATTAACTTCTTCATTATGACCTGTACTTGGGATTCAAAGATAATTGTGGCATTCATGAAAGTCAGATAAAGAATCTTTATTCAGGATATCAGAATTCGACACTCAAATCGAGTCAAATGTTGTTCAATGAAGAAACCAATCGATCAATGCAGGAGACCAAATAATGACGGGAATGGTAACCTGAGAGGTTTTTGGTTCAACAGTATTTCAAAGTGCCTTCATGGATGTTAATTAAATGCAATTTCTAGAATTGAAATAATGTGTGAATTCTTTCAACAAAATGTATCCACATAATAAATAAATACTTCAAACAGTGACCTGGTGTCCGTCGTAGTCAGCAAGACAATTTCATCTGTAATCAATACATTTATCTTATCACATGTGAAACGCCATCTAACCTCCAATTAAAACCACAGAACAAATCAACAGAACCAGCAGCAGTGTAAAACCAAAACTCTTCAATTAAATAATATTGGATTTGTAATAAACAGGAGCATATAGTATATAAGCAGTAAAAATGTTACATACTGAATCTCTGAGGGAGCAGCGCCATTCTGCTGATGCTGAATCGTTAAAGCAGCTCATGGGAAGAGACGTGGTAGCTCACCCTACCTCCGTCTCTCTCTCGCTCTCCACTACTCTCCTATGTGCTTGCTAACCTAATTTTGCTCACTCCAACCCACCCCCCACCCCCTGCGCTATGTGGTTGCCATGAACACCAGCTGTGTGTGAATAATACACATGCTAAAGGTATCATTATTATATGATATCATTATCATATCATATGCTCATGTAAAATATAAATCTTGACTTTGATCGCAGCTGTGTCAGAGCTTTCTCTTCTCTCATAGTCTAGGGTTCAACAAGGCAACTGGGATGGCAGTTGAGGAGGCTGTCTTGACATGCTATTCTGCGCTAACCCTAACCTGAAGGAGTGTTTTTCTACAGTTTGCAGATTAAATTGTCGTGAACATTCTGTAGGAATCATTCTCTAGCAACTGCCTGCGACATTTTATGAAATTCTGCACAACAGATATATAAAAAGAATTGTTTCTTCCATAAGAAATAACTTATGAGCTGGAATTCATCCCATTGTGTGAACATGAGTGTCACAGCTGCGGGCGAACCCGCCCATGTGTCCTCGCTCACTCTGTGCACCTGGGGCCAATCAGTAATCAGGAGCCCTTTTAGTTCCCTGCGCTACGCTGCCTCCTGCCAGATTGTCCTCTGTGTTCTACATGACTCTCCAGTGTTTTCGCAGGAAGCGTAGCCCAAACCAAAGGCCCACGCTGCCCCACCACCCGCTTCCCCTGGCTAACCGCTTTTCCCCACTCGGCGACACACCTGCTGGGAAACCGACCCTGGTAATTGGCGACTCTGTTTTGCGGTACGTGAAACCGACTCCAGCGACCATAGTTAGGTGCATTCCGGGGGCCAGAGCGGGCGACATAGAAGCAACGTAATGTAAATTTGGTAAAGTTATTATTCACGTCGGAGCCAACGACACCCGGCTTCGTCAGTCGGAGGTCACTAAAATTGACTTGGAGTCGGTGTGTAACTACGCAAAAACGATGTCGTATTCCGTAGCATTCTCTGGTCCCCTCCCCAATCGGGCCAGCGATGAGCTGTTTAGCCACATGTTGTCGCTCCGTCGCTGGCTGTCACGGTGGTGCCCTGAAAACCAGGTGGCCTTTATAGACAATTGGAGCACTTTTTGGGGAAAACCTGGTCTGATTAGGAGAGACGGTGTCCATCCCACACGGGATGGTGCCTCGCTCATTTCTAGTAATTTGGCTAATTTTCTTAGACCCAAAGTGACCTGACAATCCAGGGTCCAGACCAGGATGCAGAGCTGTAGTCTCAGACACATCTCTGCTGCTTCCATAGAACCCTCATCCACCAACAATAACATATTTAACACTATAGAGGTAGTCTCTGTTCCACGGTTAAAAGTTCACCAAGCACAGAGCAGGGGAGCGGTCAATCACCAAAATCTTATTAAAATTAATACCGAAGCACAAGTTGGAGAAACTAATATCACAATTAAGTGTGGACTGTTAAATATTAGATCTCTTTTGTGTAAATCCCTGTTAGTGCACGACCTGATAGCGGATCATCACATTGATTTATTTATTTCCTCCTCCTTAACTCAGGAAAAACTGAGGTCATGGTGTTTGGTCCTGAACCTCTCAGGGATAGATTAGATCACATGATCACTCTGGATGGGATCTCATTAACATCTAGTCTCTCTGAGGAATCTAGGAGTAACTTTTGATCAAAATCTCTCCTTCAACTCCCACATTAAATTAGTCTCTAGAAGTGCCTTTTTTCACTTGAACATCACAAAGATCAGGAAGCTACTAACCCACCATGATGCTGAAAAGTTAGTCCAGCATTTGTTACTTCCAGGCTGGACTACTGTAACTCTTTATTATCAGGGTGTCCAAACAACTCTTTAAGAAGCCTCCAGTTGATCCAAAATGCTGCAGCCAGAGTTCTGACAGGTATTGACCACAGAGATCACATTACTCCTGGACTGGCGTCGCTTCATTGGCTGCCCGTTAAATTTAGAATAATTTTTAAAACCCTTATTTTGACCTACAAGGTCCTCAGAGGCCTAGCTCCATCCTACCTGGAGGAGCTAGTGATACCTTATCAGCCCAATAGACCGCTCCACTCTCAGAATGTTGGTCTACTTGTGGTTCCCAGAGTAGAATGGGGGGCCGGGCATTTAGCTACCAGGCCCCCCTGCTATGGAACCAGCTCCCTGTCCATAATTATCTAATCATTAGGTCACATCTTAGCTGTGCTGCTATAGGCCGAGGCTGCAGGGGTCCAGAACCATGATCACCTGACAGGCCTCTGTCACCCCACTGGTTCCCCCCCCCCCCCCCCCCCCCCTATTCATTTACAGGTATCGCCGCCTTCGGAGCTGCATGATGACCTCCGGCCCCGCTGACCCGTTGTATAGTGTATTTTTGTGTGTTTCTGTGCCTCTCCTCTCCTCTCCTCTCCCATCCTCTCCTCTCCTTCTCCTCTCCCTCTCCTCTCCTCTCCCTCTCCTCTCCTTCTTCTCCCCTTCTCCCTCTCCTCTCCCTCTTCTCTCCTTCTCCTCTTCCCCTCCTCTCCCCTCCTCTCCTCTCCTTCCCCTCTCCTCTTCTCCTAGGGTTAGAGTTAGTTATTCAGAGTCAGTTATTCTGGAGCTATATTAGAAAAAAATGCCTCCTCTCCTTCTCCTCCCCTTCTTCCCCTCTCCTTCTCGCTCTCCCCTCCTCTCCTTCTCCCTCTCCTCTCCCCCACCCTCTCCTCCTCCCCTCCTCCTTCTCCCCTCCTCTCTCTTTCCTCTCCCATCCTCTCCCTGTCCTTCTCCGTCTCCTCTCCCCCTCCTTCTCCCTCTCCTTTTCCCGCTCCTCTCCTTCTCCTCCCCTTCTCCCTCTACTCTCCCTCTCCTCTCCTCTCCCTCGCCTCTCCCCCACCCTCTCCTTCTCCTCTCCTTCTCTTCTCCTCTTCCTTTCCTCTCCTTCTCCTCTCCCTCTCCTCTCCCCTCCTCTTCCTCTCCCCTCCCTCTCTTCTCCCCTCCCTCTCCTCCTCTCCCCTCCTCTCCTTCTCCTTCTCATCTCCTTCTCCCCTCCTCTCCTTCTCCCTCTCCTCTCCTCCCCTCCTTCTCCTTCTCCTCTCCTCCCCTCCTTCTCCTCTTCCCCTCTCTTCTCCCCTCCTCTCCTCTCCCTGTCCTTCTCCCTCTCCTTCTCCCCTTCTCCCTCTCCTCTCCCATCCTCTCCCTGTCCTTCTCCGTCTCCTCTCCCTCTCCCCCTCCTTCTCAATCTCCCCTCCTCTCCTTCTCCTCTCCCCCACCCTCTCCTCCTCCTCTCCTTCTCCCCCTCCTTCTCCCCTCCTCTCCTTCTCCTCTCCTCTCCTTCTTCCCCCCTTCTCCCTCTCCTCTCCTCTCCCTCGCCTCTCCTTCTCCCTCTCCTCTCCCTCTCCCCCACCCTCTCCTTCTCCTCTCCTCTTCCTCTCCTCTCCCCCACCCTCTCCTTCTCCTCTCATCTCCTCTTCCTTTCCTCTCCTCTCCCTCTCCTCTCCTTCTCCCCTCCCTCTCCTCTCCCTCTCCTCTCCTCTTCCCCTCCCCTCTCCTCTCCTTCTCCTCTCCTCCTCTCCTAGGGTTAGGGTTAGTTAGGGTTAGTTATTCAGAGTCAGTTATTCTGGAGCTATATTAGAAAAAAATGAAAAAACTTCTTCCTGTGTTTGTGAGTTTTTAATTTCAACAATAACACAGTAATGTCAGATTTTAAAAAAATGAACAAACAAAAAACCAAACCTTCACTAACAATCCCAACAAGGTTTAATTAAGATCACTTACCAACATTAAGGACACTTGCTGACAGGAAATGTCTGCAGCGTCCACCGGTGGCGTTTATTAAGGAGCTGCCTTTGGTCATCACGCCGCTCAGTGACTTCAGCGACAGGCTGGGGGGTCCATCAGCATCCAGCCACAGAATCCACAAAGAAGAAATCACCCCAGGAACACAATGTCTGTATGATATGAGCTCTAGTGTAATGCTTTTAATATTATGTAGTTTCAAAAATATATATTTTAGTCTCAAAAATCATCCAAAAGTTGTTGGTAGAAGTGGAATAATCAAAATTAGAATATAATACTGGAGAAGGCCTTCACCTCGTAAAATTGAAGCACTCCTGTTGCAAATGGACCAAGATGTGAAGCAGTGAAGGGAAATAATATATCAGAGGCAAACCTGAGGAAAGAAAACAAAAGAAACATCACAAGAGGTTCTCCATGAAGGTGCATTCCTTCTAGTTTGTCTTCACAGTCGAGCAGAAAGTCAACTGGTCGAGGTTTTGACTCTCATCGGAGAGGTATTTTCCAGTTCTTTTATAACCAGTTGAATCTCTGTTAGACCTCAAAACAACACATGATTTATGATTTTATGGTTAGTTTTATGGTTAATGTTATAAAGGAAAACTTTTACTCCAACATCAATATTTAACTGCCAAAAAAATAATAAAAGTGCTTATTCTGCTTCTCCATTTGCTAACCTTAAAAATACTAATTGATCAAAGAAACTTGCATGACATTGACATAACTGCATGTATCACAAACCATCACACACCAAAAAAACATCTAAATATTCCCTAATAAAAATACATTTTGACTCAATGTCCTGTTTGCATAATTGTAATTTTCTTAAAGATTCCTTTTGAGACACGAGTCATAAGAAATGTTCGTGCACGTTGTGTGTAGGACATTTTGAGAAATGTTTCTGGGCTACACGTCTGAGCATGTCATCACCAACATGTGTAAGTTTCCAGGAATGTGAAAGAGTTCCATTCATTCATTCATTCACTCAGTCACTTGTTCATTCCGTTATTCAAAAGGAGACGATCAAAGAGCAATATCAAGCAGAAGATACCTGTTCTGCTGTGTTTTCAGTACCATTCATACCATGACCCATTCAGTCCTTTGAAAACTGCACCATATTCATTACTTAGATATACTTCCCTATAAACAGCATCTTTTTCCATTAATTAATTGTCTAGGAAGTGCTGTCGAAACAAAAAGATAGGACAGTTGTGGCTGCTTCTTTGTTGCATGTCCTGACATGAATTTCAACGGACATCTGACTCATTTTGCCCATTTTTATATTCATGAGAAAGTCTGAGCCTTAGATGAAGAATGTTCCATGGAGGATGAGCATTTTAACAAAGCCAACTTGAGCCCTGCCAAAGGAGCTCTAACTCTAACCCTAACTCTAACCCTAACTCTAACTCTAACCCTAACCTTAACCCTAACCCTAACTCTAGCTCTAACCCTAACCCTAACTCTAACCCTAACTCTAACTCTAACTCTAACCCTAACCCAGCCCTAACCCTAAACCAGCCCTAACCCAACCCCAGCCCTAACCCTAACCCCAGCCCTAACCCAACCCAACCCCAGCCCTAACCCTAACCCCAGCCCTAACCCTAACCCCAGCCCTAACCCAACCCAACCCCAGCCCTAACCCTAACCCCAGCCCTAACCCTAACCCCAGCCCTAACCCAACCCCAGCCCTAACCCTGCCAAAGGAGCACCAACCCCAACCCCAGCCCTAACCCTATCCCTAACCCATCCCTAACCCTATCCCTAACCCTAACCCTGCCAAAGGAGCACCAACCCTAACCCTAACCCTATCCCTAACCCTAACCCCAGCCCTAATCCTATCCCTAACCCCTGCCCTAACCCTAACCCTAACCCCAGCCCTAACCCTAACCCTAACCAAAGGAGCACCAACCCCAGCCCTAACCCTAACCCAGCACATCAGCTGCCCTACATGAAACCACCAATCAACCTCAGACATTGGCAAATGCATGCATGACATCAGACATTGGGTAACCATACGGAGATTCCCAAACCTGAAACCCTGGATAAATCAAAGCTAAATGCAAATCTCACACTAGCACTTATAAATCAGGTGATTAGGAGTGGAGGAGCTTCAATGTTAGGAACATATATTGTAGACTAATAACCATCCAAGACCACAGAGGACTGGTAGACTTTGGTAAAAATGTGTCATCCTTCCTCCAAGATGAACTGAACACGCTACAAGAGTTTCCCCACAGGCCCAGGATCCCTGCCCATGGGTTACAACCAGAGCAGATATGTGAAGATCCCTTAAAAAGTCAACCCACACTAGACCAGGACAGACTGAGCACAACATTCTTATCTGGCCTGTACATTGGCCCAGTGGTTCCTGAGCATCTGCTGCATCACCTGCAGCTAATCTGTTTGATTGGGAGCCTTTTTTAGCAGCCAACAGCAGCCCATCAGTGTCAGATCGTTTCGTCTGTGTTGTTTGTAATTGAGCGTCCCTAGATTTTACTTCTTGTTATTCCAGTTTTTCCAGGATTAATCTTGTGTCTTTTCTCCTTCCGAGGACTCTATGTCCCCTCCATTGAAGAGAACTGGTTCAAGTTGGGTTTCTGCACACGATTCACCATTGCACGTTTTTGGGTCGCACTTTGTAAATATAGTTAATATTGAGACTTCCTGCCTCCTGTCTGCATTCTGGGATCCACCCTCGTGGACTGGTCCTTGTAACAGAATTAGTCTCATAATTGTCTATTAGTTTTACTGAAATTGACCTTTTACACAGGTGAACATGTTGGTTTGAATTAATATGCTCCCCACTCAAATCAACTCTGATATTTCTGATTAAAGACAGTCACAAGAACCTCCTACTACAGTTTACACTGATCCACACAGTTGTCAGGAATTTCTCCTGAAAATCTTAGATTATGTATTTCACATCCATCTTAATTCCAGTACAGTTGACTACTGGTTCTGTTTCTACTGATTCTCGGGTTTTTCTGTGAGTCATACCTAAAATGTAGTAAAATAATGATTTTAGATTATATCGGTATTCATGTAGTCAGGGTTAGTAATAAGAGTAATGGTTTCCCACAAAAATCCATGTTATGTAATGTTGTTTTTTTTGGATATCATACTTCCATATTAAAAAGATTTTTTTTTTTTTAAAGATGTAAGTAAATGATCTAACTTTTCTGAGCAGACGGGACTTTTTTCACTTTACCTGACGTACTGGGTCTGAAGTACTGATTAAAGAATGAACTGAAACCCTAACCCTACTAAAGAAAGGACATTATAAAATATATATATATATATATATATATATATATATATATATATATATATATATATATAAAATCTGGCACCAAAATGTTCCTATAGGGGGTTTTTAGAAGTGTAACTTGTTAGCATAAACACAAAGCGTACATCCAGACTGTATGTCGTGATCACACTCGTGTGTTACAACCAATAGCCTGGTTGTGTTCATACTTTGACTTTAAGTTGGGATATGCCTAATTGGTTTCCACGGCAACTGTTCTATTGTGATCTTTCCTGACATGATCAGGCCTTCAAATGTAGAGTAGAATCAAATGTGGATTTCCACCAATAGCAGGGTAACGAAGAGACACCACTCAAAAACTTTGTCATGAAAATTGTTTTTCTTTTGTTTCTTAGAGCTTTTGCCACCTGTGCCATGAGGCTACTATGAGTGAAATAGGAAGTAATGTGTCCTTTCCATTCATTAGTCTCAGTCATGCATTGTTCAAACCATAATCTGTACTCTGTATCTAAGTGCTGTTATTGGTTTATTTTGATTATCATCCATGTTACACTCGGCCCCAGGTACATTTCTAGAGATTTTGACAAATGATGAACAATCAAGGTCAGGACTCTCACAATGTGCAAATGCTCTGATCTCCTAATATTATCAGCTGATGTTGGTGCTGATATCTTTGAATGCTGAAACTTTTTTCAGCTGTTTACAGCAGCAGTTTATAAAGCATGTATTATTTATAACCATGCAAAATGTGTCCCCTACCTGATAAAATCAGAGACTCATTTCATTTTCTCCAGTCCATGCACTGCTTCGTCTTTCCTCCGACATCCTCCACTTTTGCAAACATGTAGCTCTTCATTTTCAGACTAAAGGAAGACAAAAATACATTCCTGCCCTTACAAAAAGTGAAGATAAACTTCCCGGTACATGGTAATAGACACTGTCCAAGGGTCGATATAACGGGTGTGATGAAAAAGACAAGTGAGCTAATAATGGGACATTGTAACACACCTGGTTGTCTTGGTGAGCCATGTTGAGAACACAAAGAAACTGGTTTAGCAGCTTTTCATGCTCATCACAGCACAGCTTTGAATGAGTTACCCTCCTCACACACACCCTTGCCTTGTAGCAACTTGCACTGTGGACCACATTGTAGCATTTGTTAAAGGGGCAGCTCATTAAAATTTCAAGTCAAGGCCGGTAAGAAATTCTAACCACCTTGGTGTTTGGCTGTTAACCTTAGAATTTTTGAATACAACTTGTTTGTTAAACTTTATTGGAAAATTGGATTGAAGGATAAGGATAAACTTTATTTATCCCACATCGGGGAAATTCACAAAATGATTGAAAATATATTTTCTGTATGTAAACATTGATAAACAAATATTCAAATTCATGATTGTTAATCGAAAGAAGTTTTCTCTTGTCTTCTTAACCTCTTTATTCCTATGGGGGTCATGGGAAGGGTACACAATGGACAACGGCGGGTGCACTCCTGGATGACTTGCTAGTTCATCGCAGGGCCCTATATAAGCATTTGTGGGTTTGGTACCTTGCTTAATGGTACCTTGGAAGTGCCCTGGCACCTTCCCCTACTACCAGAACATGTTTTGTCTGCACTGGGGCTCAAACTAAGAATCCTCTGCTTCTCAGACCAGTTCCCAACAGACTGAGCTACCACTGCCCCAAAAGTCTAAATAAGTCCTAAATTAAGTCAGCATTGTTAAGGTGAGGATGTGAATTTAAATGTTCTCATAAAAAAAAGGGTGATATGGAAAAGTCAACAACATAAAAGATAATGGAATTAGCTGTGAATGTAATTGAGCGTAGTATTGTTTTTCTACCCTGCATCACGCCCAAAGGCAGAAAAATTATCTGACACGTGCATATTTCCAGTCGCTAGGTGGCGCTGTAAACGTTTCAACTAGATGCAACAAAAACAAACGTAGAAGAAGAGAAGAGGCGAGACGAACTCCAGGAAGTGTTCTGAAAGGACGCGCTAGCTTAGTTTAGTATCCGTTTACAATTCGTTTTCCTGAGTTTATACAGAATTGATTATCTAATTTTATCATCTGGAGACATTTCTGATGTCCCTCATTCCAGCAAACCAGGCGCAACTTGTCCGTTCAAGTCAAAAGGATGAACATTATCGAAGTCTCATTAAGAACAATGTAAACGAAGCTTTCCAATCTGTCGCTGGTGAGTCTGAGACACTATCAGAGCACTTAACCTTACAGCATAAGAATATTATCATTTGTTACGTCGTTTATAAGTTTAGTACAGTGTTCTTTTCTGCATCCTTTTACTTCTTAAATCTGGTGTAGTTAGAAATGGTTTTGAATCTACTGTGTGCTGTAGAAAATTCAAATAAAGATAATACAAAACTGGTAAATGATCCCAAAGATAAATGTTTTAATCTACATACGCTTTTCTACATGTTGTTATTCTTCCTTGACACTGCATTTACACAGCATTATAGTTAGGCCTCTTTCACATATCTGAGCCAGATTGATCAGGGATTGTTCAGCAGAGTTCCTTCTTGTCCCTCAATGTTTTTCTTGAAGCTCCAATATTTCTTGCTACTATGATGTTTGCAGAACGAATGCAACTGACCCAGGTCGTGCCTAAAAGCTCCAGAAACACAGGCAATACAATTTCAACCCTACCACTTTACTAAACTGAAAAGGAGTACAAATGAACTGTGGCCTCTATCCAACCTTTGTCCTGTATCCTACCTGTCTGGGCCCGGATCGTGGGGCAGCAGCTTTAGTAGCAAAGCCTCCTTTCCTTTAGATGCAAATATAATATACAGTATTGTCTGTTACCATTAAGAGTGTAACTGTCTTCATCAGCTCGTAGTTGTGGTCGTACTGTTTTATTTACTACCCATCTGCTCAGGAATCTAACAAAGGTCAACCTGCAGTAGAACCATCCATCTATTCTGACTCATCTCAGTTTTTAAATGTTGATTTTCTGGCTTCTGTCTTGTAGTCCCTTATTCAAGATGAAAGAAGTTTAAAAAGCTCCAACCTGCGATCTTGCTCCAAGGATATGTGACATTTGTCTCAGTCCTGTTGTGCTCTGTGTGTTCTGGATGTTAGTTTGTGTTTTCGGAGAAGACTCATAAAATATATATATATATATATATATAATTGGAGTACATTTGACAGTAAAATTGTATTATTGTGAAGAGGCCTCCAGTAATGCGGTCCTTGTGACAGTCTTTTGTGGCAAAGAAGGAGCTGATCTAAAAGGCAAAGCTCTCAATTTACTGGGCAGTCTCCCTTTCTACCCTCATCTATGGTCAAGAACTTTAAGTCGTGTCCAAAAGAACAAGAAGCATGAGACAGGCAGCCAAAATGAGTTTCATCTGTGTGATGGTGGGTTAGGGTTAGGGGGTTAGGTTAGGGTTAGAGGGTTAGGGTTAGGGTTAGAGGGTTAGGTTGGGGTTAGAGGGTTAGGTTAGGGTTAGAGGGTTAGGGTTAGAGGGTTAGGTTAGGGTTAGAGGGTTAGGGTTAGAGGGTTAGGTTAGGGTTAGAGGGTTAGGGTTAGAGGGTTAGGTTAGGGTTAGAGGGTTAGGTTAGGGTTAGAGGGTTAGGGTTAGAGGGTTAGGTTAGGGTTAGAGGGTTAGGTTGGGGTTAGAGGGTTAGGGTGAGTCGAGGTGGCTCAGGCCTCCCTCCAGAGCGGGAGTTTAATTACCAGTGTTGGCACTATTGCAATTATAGTTTAGCGTTTATACTGCAAGTATATAATCAATAGTTTATCTTTAAAATGTGTACAGTATATACATTTCAGAATTTTTACAGTTTCTACAATTTTAAAAATATTTCCAGCTAAAATATAATTGTAAGTGTGTCAACAGCGGTAAGTAAATGAGGCTGTTTGAGTTTTTCTGGGATTTCTTGACTTTGAGACTCCACACTAACATCATCAAGGTGCTCATTTTGGTGTGTGCTTCATTAGTGTTACCTAACCCTTCATTAGGGTTACCTAACCCAAACCCTCCATTAGGGTTACCTAACCCTAACCCATTAGTGTTACCTAACCCTAACCCTTCAATAGGGTTACCTAACCCTAACCCTTCATTAGTGTTACCTAACTCTAACCCTCCATTAGGGTTACCTAACCCTAACCCATTAGTGTTACCTAACCCTAACCCTTCATTAGTGTTACCTAACTCTAACCCTCCATCAGGGTTAGCTAACCCTAACCCTTCATTAGTGTTACCTAACTCTAACCCTCCATTAGGGTTAGCTAACCCTAACCCTTCATTAGGGTTACCTAACCCTAACCCCCTAACCCTACCTAACCCTAACCCTAACCCTAACCCCCTAACCCTACAGCTCCTTGGAACCTGAGCCCCTTGTGTTGCAGAGGCACACAGAAGTCTACATTTGGTAGATGTATAGATTGTTATGAGGTATATATTTGTAACGGCCACATTGACTCCTGATCTTGACAATTCAGTTTAGTTTAACTGTCATAAACATTGCATTGTTAATATTTAAAAGCTGAATCTGAAATCCTAAACAGTTGCTATGTTCTTTAACTTTGCTCTTTACTTTGTATTTAGGTTCAAAGACTTGGCTGATCTGGAGGAGAGAGATAGAACTGTTCTCAGATCTATCATACTTCAGTTTAACAACTTTCTCAGGTAGTAACTTACCAGAAAAAACAAATTCTTAATTTTTGTCTTTTTTGTGTTCATTTTTTAGTTTCTTGCTTGTGATTTATATCTGTTTTGTATGTCTGTTCTCTTTAGCATATCAAACTCTGGGTGAAGAATATGTCCACATTATCCAGGTGGATCCCACAAAACGTCAAATTCCCTCTCAATCCAGAAGAAGCCTCTTTATCTTTTGCCATGTCTTCTTTCCTTACCTGCTGGAGAAGGTATTGGTGTGTCTAGAGAATCAGCTTGAAGGTGGTCCAGAGAGTCGTGGTCACCTGCAGACGGTGTCTGTCTGGTGGAGCTTGGAGTCCTGGCTGACCAGATGTATCCAGAAAGTGCTGGGACTAATGTCAGATCCTCAGAGGAGAACTTGTCTCCCAACTGTCTTTAGACTCCAGCAGAGGCTTGGTCTGCTGCATCGCCTTCATCTAGCTCTTTTCTACATCTTTGGATCCTTTTACTATCTGTCTAAGAGGACGACTGGTATCACTTATGTATGTGCTTTTGGCTTTTTTATACTAAAGCTACATTTTTTTAAATTATTCTAATTCATTCATATGTTCTCTGATTCATTATAAATTTGGCTCCTAAGGACAATTTGCTTCTGTACCGCCACAAAATGTAATGAAATAATTTATAATTGTCACAAAGAATTTTAGCTGTAATTTCACAAAGTTTGAAATAATGTAGAATCGCATCCATTTTAAGCAAGTTGTCAGTGGGCTGGTTATGTTTGAATATGACTTTAGATATAGATATATGTATTTATATATAATTTGACTTTAGGCAGTCAATTCTGGACAATAAAAAGTAAACAAATAGTTATACATGTTTAAAATGGTTTACTCCCCATACCTAACAGTATTTATACATGTTCCATATAATCTATGTGCCTTTTCATTACCTTTTTTAACTATAACATTTTTGGCATTTGTTTTTTATTTCTTTAGATGTGCATAATCTGTCAAGTAAAGTAATTTTAGATGGCGCTAAACCTAATGCCCTCTTATGTAGTTTAGCTCATGGTGGATCTGTCTAGTTCCATGTCTACCATGAGCATTTAGTAACTAACCCTAAAGGCCTCTTATTTCTAAAGTGATACATTTTTTGTATCATGGTGGGTTTTAAGGAGATGCTCTTCATATATTTAATAAGATGTTTTGGAATGTGTGGAATTTATTCAGCTATCAGAATTGTCTCTAAGGCTAACATGTCTTGGTTCCAAACTGTGAAATATATAATACGTGAATAATTACAATACACCGCTAATATTTTAACCAACACTTCACAGACAACATGAGCTTGACTGATTCACCAAAAATATGTGTGTCCTATAGCTTCAGTTTCTTTTTTGCATTGTACAGAGAATTTGGATGCCTTTTGATATCGATTTTAGTTATTGTGTTAAGTCTCTTTAATGTGTGTGTGTGTGCGAACCAGTTGCGTGTCATGGGGTGGAACAGTCATTTTGACGGTCCAATCAGAACCAGTTACAGACTGCTAGGAATGGCGTCCATGGTCCAGCTGCTCATCAGTGTTTGCCTCCAGTTCAGAAGCTACAGACTGAAGCAAAGAGCCAATGAGAATTTGGGGTTCTCCAGGAAGCTGAGGTAGTGAACTAGGAGGGTCACAGTCAGATACAGCCCTGCTGATGGCTGAACACCATCCAAAGAAGTTTTAACATTCACAAAAAACAATTTGAAATGGTTTTTCCCTTTGTCTTTCTTACAGTACTCAACATAAACCCGACTCCACTTGCAGAGTTTCCCGCTGCATCCTTTGCTTGGAAGGCCGCAGAAATCCAACATCCACCCCTTGTGGTCACGTATTCTGCTGGGATTGTATTACAGAGTGGTGCAACACGAAGGTCAGTTATGGGTAGCACGAGTTTTAAATACTGACTGTACCAGTGCTCATCAAATATGAACTGATATTAAATATTCATCCATTTAGGGCTTTTAAGCAATAGATAAAAAATGTTAATACCTTCTAAGTGAAAGCATCACCTACCATCTGCCTGGTAGTACAGACGTCCTGCCTGATTGCACCCCTGTGATATAGGACTAATGGCTTCGTTATACTTCTGTATTTGTGCGGCATCATGTGCAACTGCCACAGAAATGCAACCTGCACCTCCCTAAAATTGTCACTGTGCAGAGACGGAACACAGATCAACTTTATAGTGTGTTGGCACTTTTAGCGTTCTGGCCAGGGTGTTCTAAATGAAATGCATCAATTGAAAGTGAAAAAAGGCCGTGGGTCTTATCGGCTTACATTGACCCCTTTGAGCTTCACAACAAATCTAATATCTTTTTCTTATTGCTTTCTTGTAGTGTGTAACTCTTCTGACTGTTTTTTTACCAGCATTGTCTTGTTATGAGTGCTTTTTACCAACCAAACTTTTTTAATTAGAAGCGATAAATGTAAATATTGAACATTGTTTCTATTTGTTCATTAGGATCTAAACTCATGAAGTTGCACAGAGCAGACAAAGGTCTGCTAAAAATGCTACACCATCTGCCACAGAAAGTTGCTGAGCCTGCAAAAGCATAAATGATATGTAGGAAATGTGTTCATGTTGCCCACATGAGTATAAGAAGGCCTGACCCTAACCCTGACCCTTACCCTGACCCTAACCCTGATCCTGACCCTAGCCCACATGAGTATAAGAAGACCTGACCCTAACCCTGATCCTGACCCTAACCCTTACCCTGATCCTAACCATGATCCTGACCCTAGCCCACATGAGTATAAGGCCTGACCCTGATCCTGATCCTGACCCTTACCCTGATCCTGACCCTGATACTGACCCTAACCCTGACCCTTACCCCGATCCTGACCCTGATCCTGACCCTAACCCTGACCCTAACCTTTACCCTGACCCTGATCCTGACCCTTCAACTTTGAAATTGTTAATGTTGTGTTTTCACAGGCCCAATGCCCTTTGTGTCGAGAGAAGGTCCAACCACAGAGACTGGTCTATCTGAGGAACTGCAACTAGAGAATGATGAACACTAACCACAGAACAATAATATATGTACAACCTCTATATTGTTTGAAATATACAAGATTTCAATTATATTAAAAAAAATTACCACAATAAATCTGGTATTTCTAGATGTCCTCATTTAATTGGTTTTGTTTTTT
>JAPVLW010000096.1:0-2500 GCA_027382335.1 Takifugu ocellatus
GGATAAGTGGACCATCAATGGGGCCCGAGCGTTTAGCTTAGCGGGGGGGGGGGGGGGGGGGGGGGGGGGGGGGTCGTCCACTTCGGCTGCAGGCGTGTCCGATGCCAGGGCACCGGGAGCTTCCTGGGAACGTCAAACCCTGGCTCACTCGGCACCCGTCCCGCTCGGCGTGCTGGCTAACAGCGCTAGCGTTAGCGTCATGTCATTATAAAGAAACACCGGATCTCCCAGATCTGCCTGTTTGGATCCGCCGGGGCAGATGGTGATCCGGGGTCGGAGACGGCCCCCTCATTCCCACCTTTACGCTCACTTCCCTCACTTCATCACGGAGAAAGTACTGTCTGTTCCCGCCGCGGCTGAGAGAACCTGTCAGGGAGCGCTGACATCACAGCTCCTCCATCTGTCTCCTCCTGCCTCGCTCATCATTGTTCCGAGGCTCCGAGACGGCCGAGGAGGCAGCGCGCCTCCTCCGGCTACGTCCTCCCACCTCCCGCGTGATCGATACGCCGCTGCTGGGCAGAGCGCGGAAGTTCGGATCAATCTGAGCGCCGCTCGGAGCGGCCGTGGCAGGATGAGTGAAGGAGGCGGCGGAGCGGGGGAGAAAAATAGAGCAGAACTTTAGCTCAGAAGCCCGGGAAGTGTCCTGATGCTAGTCCAGCGTTAGCATAAACGGACCGGGCCGACCCAGGAAGACCACCCTAAACCGGACCTCCGACTATAACGAATATTCCAAAAGAGGCGTTGGCACGTTCGATCGCTCGTGGCTCTAAATGAGCAATTAGGAGACATTAGCGGGGCGCTAGCCCGTTAACGTCTCCATCGATCGGGACGTAACCTTTGCATCCGTTAATGTTCCAGAAACACACTTGGAATGTTTGTGCTGCTGACATAAGCTAAGCTAACATAATGTCAGCAAATTAGCCGCACCTCACGCGGAAGCTAGCTGTTCTTGTCTCGCCGCTCACCTTTGTAACAGTCATGCTAAAACAGTCGTTAGCTGCTTACGTCTGTGCTCTCACCAAATAAAAAACAAGTTCATTTTGTGTCAAATGTGAAGAAATTCCGTCCGTGTGCCGGGAAGATGTTACAGCCGAAGGAAAGAGAGGGATGGATGGACGGACATTAAGCTGCAGGGCACCAAAGCCTCAGATAAATAAATAAATAAATAAATAAATAAACAAGATAGCTGCTGCGCAGCCAAGCGCACGCCGCCGCTTCACAACTCATTTCACTTCAGCTTCGGCCTCCGAGCCGGCGTGTGAATAATAAACTGATCCGACACGAGCGGAGAGGAAAACCGAGAAGCATCGGCGCTCACGTTTGGTCGCTCGGTGATGAATGTAAAGAATTAATAAGAGAGAAAACGACCAGAGAGCCCGGATGATTGAAGACGCCGAGGGCGGCGGCGGCGTGCTGATTTATGGACGTGATATCACCAACATCTGTTGAGTCCGTTTGATGGGTGATGACACAGCAGGTAGCCTGATTGTCAGCGAGTCCACATTTGTCTCCCGGCGCCTAGCTTCCACGCTATCGTTAGCATCCACTAGCTGTGCTCCTGACTGCTACGCAACCCTTCAGGTAGCATCCCAGCTAGTTTCGTTCTGCCGCGCACGTCGCTAACGCAGCTAAAAGGAGGAAGTAAGACATCCCAGATTACTTTAAAGCTTCCTGTAAAGTTCTGGCGGCGTCTCCACTCACAACAAAGCTGCCAGGAAAGATGAAAACAGGAGCGCCGTGATTGAGCATCGTGTTCTCCTGCTAAAACATCCTCAGATACACAAGCGCGGGGGGCAAAAACGGCTAAAAACGCAGCGCTTCCTTCTTCTGCCGCCACGTCTGATCTTTGCTTCAGCTCCTCCTCCACTCATCTCCCTCTGGTGTTCCACCTTCTGCCGGTATTCGGAGTAAAAGGAGGCGCAGTGAAACACAACGGAATCAAACGCGGAATCGACATCAGAACCACGATATAGAGAGAAGAAGAAGAAGAAGAAGAAGGAGCGAGCGAATCCTGTCTGATCTGGAAGGCAGGCCCCTGGAGATGCAGAGCCTGGAGCGGGAACGCCAGACAGGAAGGAGCGGAGCAAGAGCCAATGAGAAAATGGGAATAATAATCAAAAAGACATGAAAGCGCCCTCTTCCTCCCTCTGTTGCTCCCCCGGACACACGAGTGCTCCAGCGCCGGACGGAGGCTGAGGACGCATCGGACCGGTCATTCCCGGCTAATACCTGATGTTTACGGACCTGAGGGGTCAGGATCTCCATTATAAAGCAGGGGCGCAGGGTCAGCGCTCACGGCTAGCATCACGGCTAGCATCACTGCTAGCATCACTGCTAGCATCACGGCTAGCATCACGGCTAGCATCACGGCTAGCATCACTGCTTAGCAGCGCGAAGATGATCGGACTTCTGCTCACTAAGAGTCCTGCAGCGCCCCACTTCCTGGGAAACATTCTGTTCATCCCTTTTCCCTTTCCTTTGTGTCTGTTGCTTCACCCCC
>JAPVLW010000096.1:5000-12500 GCA_027382335.1 Takifugu ocellatus
CGGAACGCCGAAGATCGAAGAGCGGCTTGAACTCCTGACAGATTTGGCGGCTGCGTCGATACGCGTCAATGCCGGATCCATCGCGGCCGTGCCGACCTGCGAGTCCGCCCTAAACATCGATTTTCCTCGCACGGTCGGGTTTACGCATCGTCCCTCCTCGTGCACGCGCTGGTAATCCATGGAGTGAGAACCCTTTCCTGGAATAAAGGAATTCTGAAGTTTCCAGGGTATTCCAGGACCATCCTGGAAATGTCCAGTGGCCTGGCAACCCCAACCACAGGAGCAGGTGGCAGCTACGGCTGCTGACATCAACAACCCTGCGCAACCCCCTGACCCCCCCCCATCCCCCCCAGGAAAACACACCTGCGCAGAGAGATGAAGCCCAGGCCGGAGCTGGCACCTGGAACATTAAAACCGTTTCTTTTTCCCAGCACTTCGCCCCAGAAAAAACATCTGTCTTCAAACAAGCGCGGATCAAAGCAATGTCTTCACTTTGTGTTGCCGGCCCCGCCCCCAGCCATGTCACCGCCCCGCCTCAGCCCCGCCCCAGCCCCGCCCCAGCCGTGTCATTACCCCGCCCCCAGCCATGTCACCGCCCCACCCCCAGCCGTGTCACTACCCCGCCCCCAGCCATGTCACCCCCAGCCGTGCCACTACCCCGCCCCCAGCTTGTCACCACCCCGCCCCCAGCCGTGTCACTACCCCGCCCCCAGCCATGTCACCGCGCCGCCCCCTGCCCCGCCCCCAGCCATATCACCCCAGGCCGTGTCACTACCCCGCCCCCACCAGCGGCTCAGGTGTGGCTTGAGATGGGGAACATTCCTGGATGAGGTGCGTAGTTGGAATAAACGAGCCGGGAAGTGTGAGGAAGTTACGAGTTTATCCCGACTGCACTGCTGCTTTTCCTGGGTTTTAACGCCAGAGCCGACAGCCAGGATACAAACATCCCACCTTTCATGGGCGGGGGGGCCGCAGGTGGGCCTCGGGGTCACTGGCCGATGCCCAGTTCTGGACGATCCCGGGCAGCTTTCGCCCGCCCTTGCCGCCTGCTCCGCCTGCTCTCCAGCCTGCCAACGACTGTTTGACCAGCTGTGCGACGGCGATGGCGAGCGGCCAAGCCTTTAACCCCCCCCCCGCCCGCCCTGCTCCGCTCCTGCCCCTACGGTGTCTTTAAATATGCTCTTTCCCTTCATTTTCTGCATGATTCTTCTTCGGTGGTGTCGTTATTCACGGCCACGCCTCTCTTTCGTCTCCCGTCCAGCCTCGCCAGGCCGGTGGCCAGCTACATAAACATTCCCCTGACAAGGACGGTCAACAGTTTACTGACCAAGCAAAAGTCTTCCTGGCAGCCTCCCCCTCCGGGGGCGTGGCCACGCGCGCGCGTGTGTGTGTGTGTGTGTGTGTTTGGCCGGGACACCTGCAGGTCTCTCTGCAGGGATCCATTTGTCCAATCCACTTAATGCCGCTCCAACCTTGGACCGTACCATTTGTCTGGAGTGGGAGGAACGAGGAGCGCTCCTTCTCCCCCCTCATCTACTCACACCTCCATTTTTCTGCGTCACGCCGCTGCTGCCCCCCCCCCCACGCCATCGCTCTCCCACCTCTTTACTGTTATCAGCACATTTTAAGAGATGGATCCGTCGCAGCACTTACGGCGGCTGAAATTCCTAGATTTATTCGGGAGTCCAGCCGGTCTCTAATGTCGGCTTCTTTGTCACTGTTAAAATACCGGAGGTGCACGCCAACGTGGGTCGATATGGAGACGTCACGCA
The DNA here is from genome assembly GCA_027382335.1 of Takifugu ocellatus. Taxonomy (NCBI): domain Eukaryota; kingdom Metazoa; phylum Chordata; class Actinopteri; order Tetraodontiformes; family Tetraodontidae; genus Takifugu; species Takifugu ocellatus. The sequence continues at coordinate 6,773 of JAPVLW010000096.1, forward strand.
CCGCGTTCCTCCAGAAACGGACCCAACCACAATCAGCGAGCATTGATTTCTTCGGGAAACAAAAAGGTGTCCGATATCTCCGTGATAATGTCGGCGAGGTGTGTGCATCCACCCCTCTGGATCCGTCTCCGCTCTATTTCTGAACTCGGTTGATCTCCCCGACCCGACCAAGGTCCATCAGAACAGCACCATCCCGTCCAGAAACACCGAGGAATCCCAACAGTCCGGATGACTGAGGACCTTCGCTATAACGTCTGGCACCGGTCGGTGATGTTGCCACGTCAACCGGGGGAGGAGCCGGCCCGTCCCGTGGCGGCAGCTATGGCGCCGACCTGGGAACGTTTCTGAATCCAACATTTCCCTCCTTCTACCTCACGCATCTTCCAACTCGGCCTACTGACACGTGGTCCTTTCTCCTCCCACACGTCCCCCCCCCCCTCGCCCCCGAGAACGTCTAATTCATAGCTGTTGCAAATCCATTACATCAGATAAGAGTGTGTGTGTGCATCTGTGCGTGTGTGTGTGTGTGTGTGTGTGTGTGAGCCTCCTTTATACCTCTTTGAGGTTGACAGAGTGGAGCAGATGAAACATGTTGGATTACTCTGCTCTCTTCTTATTAAGTCTGCACACGGGGGGGGGGGGGGGGGGGGTCTGTGACAGCCATATGTCCTGTCATCAGCTCTGATTGTAATCTGATTGAAAGGGGGTGGGGGGAGGCACGACGAGGGGAGGGGGCCGCCTCTGACGCCTCCACCCCTGTGGTCCCCGCCGCCCTCCTCCCCCAGCCCCCCCCAGCCCCCCCCAGCCTGGTGCTCAGCCTTATATTTGCTGGTCCCCACAGTGAGTAAAAGGCCACTCAGCCAACTAATAATCCCCTATTTGAATAATGGCTCCTATTCTGTTTCACTCCCAGCTTTTCTCCTTTTAAGCTGCTTGTAATTTCCCCTCTTATCTATAAGCTCGTGCAACTCATAAGAATTGTGCATCTCTCCAGCTGAATGCAGAATGAGGGCATCTGTTCCGCTCCTCTATCTCTCCAGCAGCGATAATATCACTTCCCCAGTCGTACGTAGCGCGCTGGCGACGCACGATAATTAGGCTCCATCCTCCACCTGACGGCGGAGGGGAAGGATAACGAGATCATTGAGAAGAGAAACATAAAAGGCGAGATTCCAGACGGGCTCAGCGTCACTGGGAATGTGTTTGGGCGAACGGATCGGAAGACGTCGGCCCAGGAAGTTGTTTTCTCCGCATCTGCCCACTGATCCAGAACCTCCGGGGGACCGGACGACCGCAGTCACGCCGGAATTGTGGCGGCTTTCGCGTCTGACGGGGTGGAATCCGCTCAGGTAGCGTTGATCTTATCCAACTTCCTGTTTGGCGTGCTCAGCCTTCCCAGACGGGGAGCGGCGTCCCGTCTGGTCCAACGTGGGAGCTCGGCCTGTCAGCGGCGACGGCGACGGCGAGGCGGAGCGGGCCTGCCGACGTCCCGATAGCGACAGCCGCAGCAGCCCTTGAACGCTCGACAGGAACTCGACGTCACGGTCAGAGACGCTTCCCGGAGCCGCGGCTCTGATGGGATTTGAGGCAGCGCTGCATCACGGCTATGCTAACAACTCGGAAGAGCGTGTGGCTCTGCAGGTTCTGGAGGGACGAGCAAGTCGGCTTTTATTTCCTCTCCTGGGAAGAGCCGCCTCTTCCTCCGTCCTCGCTGCCTCCTCTTCAGCTGTTGTCTTGGGTTTGTGCTACTTCGCTAACGCGCCAAAGCCCTGACGTGATGTCCTCACTATTCCGGGATGGAGCCGTGACAAAGGTTAATTAGGATGGAATCTCCATCCGTAAAGTCCCCCTCTCCTCCGGATGCCTAATGGAGACGCTGAGGCACGTCCCACTCACTAAACACACCTCCGTCACTCCGCGCTCGCCATTATTCACGCCAGCTGACACAAAGGTTACCGAGACATTAAGGCAGCGGCTCGTTAACCCATCGGAGACGAGTGACGCCGCTTGAGCGGGACCGCTGTGGGAAGGTCCGGATCGGCAGCAGCTAAACACCCGTTTGCTCCGACACGGTCGTGGTTCCCTTTAGACGCGGCTGCTTTTATTCCCGACACCTCCATCAATCAGTGAGCAACCGCTGATCAAGTTCAACCATCTCACCATTCACGACTCGGATGGGGAAGTTTGGGCCCTGGTGGTTGTGGGAATTATTCCCAGACCTCGGAATTCCCCTCGTTAATTGGCATTAAAGTTGTTTCATTAGTCCCCAACTTCAGAAGTCTGGACAGAATGTCCCCGATACGTCCTCCAAGGTGTTCTACTTCCAAAGCTTCATAAACCCTTTAAGACCCTCCTGGATTAGCAGGAAACAGTTGTGTCAGCACACGGAGCTGATTCCGAACATTTCAGAGAACGGGATGCTGAAAACAAACAAAAGCAACAAATATGAGACATGACGACTAATGTTGGATTCCTACAAAAGGCTGTTTGAAGAGTTTACAAGGTCAAAGGAATACATCCTTCTGGAAAGATCTTCATTAGTAGGAGGACAAGATCTCCGGCGTTGGAAATAGCAACGTTGCCGGTTTCCCGTCAGGTCGACCTCCTGCCCGCTGCAGCGTTACTCCGTGTCCTAGCATGGAGACATCTTGGATGTCCACAGCAGGGCTACGGGAACGACCATAATGAAATGGGAAGTCTTGGAATTTGACTCAAATGGACAAAACCAGCCTGTAAAGGAGGACGAGAGGGCGAGACAAGGAGCCCCCTCAGAGGGGACGACGGGTTTGGGCGACTCCCAGGAACCAAACTCTATGAAAACCAGGTTTTCCAGGACTCAAAAGGAAACCTTAGACCAAGAGCTGAATTCTGGGAACTGCAGAATCTTCCTCGCTTAGCAAATGTTTTATTCCATGTTGCCGACGGTCCGAGGGGGCCGGCTCATACCGGCTCCTCCTCGGGGCCGAGACACCCTGGCTGACATCATGTTTTATTTTCGAGGTAAAACCTCAAGTCCCGGAGCGAATCTACCACAGCAGGAATGTTGCTCCCGTGGGACTGGCTCTGCTTCTTCTGCAGGGCAGCAGGTGCAGAAAAGGCAGTAAAGAAGAAAACTTTCCTCATTCCTCTGCTGGGAAGTTTGCTCCCAAATGGTTGTTTTTCTTGGGTTTATCTGCCGTTGACAATCTGACACCGGACTGCATCTAAGCTAAGGCCATTCCCATGCCGGGGCTCCCTGGAGCTCCCTGGGAGGAAGAGGAAGGATCTCCGCTAATGGACTCCAGTCAGGTTTGAGGAGATGCCCACGAAGTGGTTTTCTGGAGCTGCACAAACCCACAATGGAGCTCCGGGAGGTCATTCTGGGACACAGAGGAAAGAAAAGTCTGCTAAAAGGTCTTGGAGCTCCAGGAGGAGCCAAAAGTCCATCTGCAACTCTGATCTCCCCAGAGGAGGGAAAGAGATTCAGGATGAGCTCCAAACCTGCAGGAATGCGCGTCAAGATGGTGCACGGCATTCACCTGACACCTCAGACCCGCTCATGAATAGTGGCTCCAGGTACCAGTTTGGAGGTTTTTTCGTCGGGTTTTTCTGTCTCGGTGGAACTTTAAATGGGAGTCGCTGATGTCTGACTAACAAGGTGTAAAACGCCTCATCAGGAGAAGAGAAGAAGAACCAAAGTCAGGCGGAGTGACGGGTGGACGGACGGAACGTCCCCATCACTTGATTCCTTCCTGTCTTCACATTCATCTCTGTTTTTTCACGGAAAAATCAGAAGGTGCTGCAGATTATTCCGATAACCGCCGGTGTCTTCGGGATCCTCCCAAGTGTGTCGCGCTGCAGCCGCATTTGTCTTGTGGCTCGGCTTTGTAGGAGTGGGTGGAAAATTGCCTTTCCCGGGTCGACCCGTCCCTTTCATAGATCACCGAGATGTCCTGGAGATAGCCGGCCCACGCGCCCCCACCAGGGCGGCGTGCTGGAATAACTCCGGGTGATAGCCCCGTTCCTCTGCCGTGCTATCAGCAAGCTGTCCAGCTAATATCAGATCAAAGCGCCTTGTTTGCTAATAACACAACAATGCCGACCTGGAACGTCTGGGGATAAAACAAAGTGTTCTATTTATATCAAAATGAGTCCTTAAATAGCAACACCGCCAATTTAAGGAGCAATTTAGAGGATCCAACTTTTGACTTCTCTGGTTATCTAATTACTGGGCTTGAAAAACATTCTAGCACCGTTTGGACCTGTTATCTAGTCCCCAAAGCCACGATTTAAGCGTGCGTACGCTCATTTAAATATGAGCAAAAACGAAGGAAACGGTCACTGTTGTGAGTTAAAGCACCACAGACGTTCGTTGCTTCCAAAGGGTTCAAAACCTGAATGAAGGTGAGCGGCTAACTCATTAGCTTCAACACACACACACACACACACACACACACCTTTGCTAACAGACAACATCTAAACAGGATGATGGACAGAAGGTCATGAGGATGGGAGGATGATAAGAAAACAGCCAAAAAAGAAACTGCGGTCTCATCTGCTTCTCTCTTCTGCATTCTGAAACTTTCACGGGGGGGGTGGGGGGCGGAGGGATGGGGGCTGCTTTCCATTCTGCACTCCCCCCGAATCTCTCTGCCCAATTTTCTTCCTGCCTCTCCCCTCGTTCTCCCGCTGAAGGACAATTGCTCTCATTCAGTACGAGGAATGGTGCCGCATCAAACTCTGCTGCATAAGTGGGAATGGGGGCAGGTGTGTGTGCGCATGTGTGTGTGTGTGTGTGTGTGTGTGTGTGGGGGGGGGGGGGGTGGGGGGGTTGGGGGTTGAAATCGACCAGCAGTTCAATGTCAGAATGCTAACTGCAGCATGGAAGATGAAAGGAGCTTTTAATGCAGAGCTATTTAATACACAATGAGTTAAGATAACCACACACACACACACACACACACACACACACACACACACACACACACACACTCCAGTTAGAGCCACTGGGAGAGATTAACTATGAAGGTTCCACCTCAGACGGGGAACACAAGTGACCTCTGCAAGATCTTTGCTTCCATCCCTGGACCCAAAATGTCCTTGAGCAAGACACTAAACCCAAACTAGCTGGTTCCAGTGGACAACTGGTTTGCTTAGTGGCCATGGCTGTGCTAGCTTAGCCAGCACGGTAGCATGACACAATGCAGGTGCCTCATAAATCAAACCACAGCGGCGTTTGGGCAGCTAGTTCCTGTAGCTCCAACCTACCACAGTTGTCCCCTCAGTGGTCCAACCAAAGCCCAGCTCCCATTAGCTTGAGCTTGTAGCAACAGTCCCGTAGAGACCAGCTAACAGCGTTGTCTCAAACCACGCCCACCAACCATCCAAGAGATCCGAGGGCTGTTTCAGTGTGTGAAATATATGTTTCAGGCCTGGAAAACAATTTAGCTTTAGCCAGGAAGTAAGGTTAGCGTTCATGAGGATAGGCTACATTTCACGCTGTAAGTGACCTGTCCATATAAAAGAGTTATGTAGCAACAACAGCCCTTTATGGGCCGGGGTGAGAAATGTGAGCGGGGGCGGGGCGGTGTGGGGGGGTCCGCATGTACTCTAGACTACTATTGCACTTAGTCAAGTTGCTATTGGGTATCGCCTTGGTGCCGGGTCGAGTCTATCCGGAGCACAAACTGCTCCCCAAAGGTGAAACGACTGGCAGCGGCGGGACGATTGGACTTGATTTTATAGTGTC
>JAPVLW010000096.1:17500-35000 GCA_027382335.1 Takifugu ocellatus
ACAGGTGGAGGACATGGGTGGAGGACACAGGTGGAGGACACGGGTGGAGGACACGGGTGGAGGACACGGGGGAAGGACACGGGTGGAGGACACGGGTGGAGGACACAGGTGTAGGACACGGATGGAAGAAATGGGTGGAGGACATGGGGGAAGGACATGGGTGGAAAACACAGGTGGAGGACATGGGTGGAGGACACGGGTGGAGGACATGGGTGGAGGACACAGGGGGAGGACACAGGTGGAGGACCCGGGTGGAGGACATGGGTGGAAAACACAGGTGGAAGACATGGGGGGAGGACACAGGGGGAGGACACAGGTGGAGGACACGGGTGGAGGACACAGGTGGAGGACATGGGTGGAAGACACGGGTGGAGGACATGGGTGGAGGACACAGGGGGAGGACACAGGTGGAGGACACGGGTGGAGGACACAGGTGGAGGACACGGGCGGAGGACACGGGTGGAGGACACAGGTGGAGGACACGGGCGGAGGACACGGGTGGAGGACACGGGTGGAGGACCGGTTCTCCACATGGTCACATGGTTTCCAGTATCTGTCTCCTGTCCTGTGCAGCCGACCCCCCCCACCCCAAAACAGCCATTCATGTCAGACCAAGAAGGTGTTGGGGGGGGCAGTTTTCAAGGTTATTTTAGAGGTTGGAGCCCTAAGGTGGGGCAGGAGGGCAGCTACACAGGCGGGTGAAAAATGGCCATCTCACCCCACCGGGGCGACCTCCCGTCCTCCTGTGTACGAACACAGGAGTGCGACATGCTAATGCTAATGCTAATGCTCCACGTCCTCAGCTCCTTCACACAACACCCAGCTAATGGCCAAACTGCAAGGCTGCAAAGGTCAAAAAGGTCAGGCTGCGGTGCACACCCTCACCTCCCCCTCACGCCCACAGTGGCGAGCGGCGGCGAACGCGTCTCATTGGAGCCTGTGAATTGACTTCAGGATGCTAAAGCCTCAGATGCTAAAGCCTCAGATGCTAATGGCTCAGATGCTAAAGCCTCAGATGCTAATGCACCTTCTCACCACAGTTCCAGACTCCTCGTGCGAGCCTCCCACACTACGAAGACACCATTTTCAGGGGGGGGATCCATCACACCTGCCATAAATATCGACTATTGCGGCGTTAATGTGACGCGCTCCATTAAGAGTTGAAGAGGACGACAGGAAGTGGACGTCGTTTGACACCCGTTGCCAAATGTGAGTCGAACTCCCGGCGTTCGCTCTCAGGTACGCGTGTCCCCCCGTCCTCGTCCCTCACGGAGACCTTTTCCCCGCTCCTAAAATGGTGCATTAACATTTGGAGCCCATCCACACATCATCCATTAACCCCCTCCTGACCCCGCCCCCCCCCCTCCCAAAGCAGACGTCTCTCCGAGTCGTTAATAGCGTGTAAACGCCGCCGCCGCCGCCGCTCGCTCCGCTTTTCTAACAGATGTTGACAGGCTCCACATTTTATAGGTCAGCGGCAGAGCGCCGCAGCCAGTTTAAAAAGGGCGAGCTCAAAGGCCACTGGGAAGAAGGGAGCGACAGAAGGAGAGATGAGACGGCGAGCGCTGGGGGGGGGGGCGGCGGCGTCTGATGGCGGCGCTCCCCAGCAGAGTCCGGAGTCCTCGCTGGATTCCTGCTGGATCTTTACGTGTGACAGGGACGGCGGCACATTCGTCACAGAAGCTTTCAGAAGTCCTCCGAGACGGGGGGGGGGGGGGGGAGGGGGGCGGAGCCTGGCCCGCAACCGGAGCGGCGCCCTGAGAGGCAGAAAGGGACGCTGGACGGATGGTAATCGCCTCGTAACCAGAGGAAATGGGGGGATACGGCGAGCGGGGGGGGGGGTGTGTTGTGCCGTGCTCACATCTCGCCGGGGTTTCAGGCTCAACGTCTCATATCTCGACGCTCCGGAGCGCCGGCGCTCCCGGAGCTGGTTCACCGTCGGCGCCTAAATCCAGTTCTCAGCCCCGCGGAACTCCCGGTAAAGTTGTGAGGAGGCGAAGCAATGAATAAATAAAGAAATTGAAAAAAAAAGCCTTTTTAATAAAGCTGCATATGAGCCGGTTTGACCTTGGAAAGCAAGATGGTGGCTTGTTTTTCCTGTTTTTCCATCAGGAAAGGAGGCGGATAAACAGGAAAACCCGAGTTGGGTCGGGGCGCTTCATTTGTCACTCGCTCCCTGTCGCCGCTGCCGGGATTGTTTACTCCTTAACTACCACTTTAATATCGAATCTGTCAAACAATCCAATTTCTTTTGTGATATCTTCTGGGGGGAAAGCGGCCGTACAGTCAGAAAAATAGAGTTTAAACAGATTTTTAAATGGCAGAGACGTTTTGGGAGCTAGCGCGCCGCGCGCCGCTAACGGATGGCTTCAATAAACGTCAGCCCGAGCCCATAATTCAAAGAGAGCGTTTTATTCGGAGCGGCTGAAGACTTATTTTTGTGTTCGCAGAGTCCGACTGTGGGTCGAGGTGTCAGGCCTGAGATAACCAATTTCATCCCATTTGTTGGATGTTTACGCCTATTTTTGGACAGGACAGGAAGCGAGCGAGAGCGACGGCGAGGAGAGGCGACGTCGCCGTTGTGTGTAAATCAATCACACAGCAGAGAAGCAATTTATGGGCAGGTAGAGCGGAAATTAAAGGAAAGTTGGCGAAGCGTGAACCCGGACACGCACGCGCTCGGACGGCTCCCGGCGAGGCCGACAGGAAATCGGACAGACAAGAAGTCGTCTCGAGTACGAGGCCGGAGATTGTTGTCACGGGACTCCTGCTTGGTTCCTGTCCGTCTCTTTAAAAAAGTAATTAGTTTCTGCTCACCCGCTAGAGTCCCCGCTAGCTTCCAACAACATTACTTTAGCTGAAACTGTCCCCTAAAGACGTCTAACAACGATGCCCAACTTCTGATTGGATCGGGAGAGGCGCACCACCTTTTCCTTTCCATAGAAGTTCCTGTTAGCCAGAGTTCCTGTTAGCCAGAGTTCCTGTTAGCCACCCAAGGAGACGAGACGAATAAGGCTAGCGGGTCAGCTACTGGGGTCTTACTGGCCGGAGAGGCCCCTGAGGTAGGTCGTCCCAAAACCATCTTACGGGTGTAGTAGGTAAAAAGGAGGCGGGGCCAAAAACACACAATGATGGTGCTGAGTTGGAGGCTTTGTGTAAAAGAGGAACTGGTTCCAGCGAGTGCTCAGGATGTGGCTGGTGTTGAGGTCAGGTCATTAGCTGAACCCGTGGGCTGTGCTTGGCTTCTGTGGCCTGTTTGAATTAATGCTACACTTAACGACCTCGGGCCGCTACAGCCAAGGAAAACCCAGATTCCCGTGGGAATTTAACCTGGCTGTGAGCTGTAGCTGGACGGGAGGGTTAACCCGGGGGCTTAGCTGCTCTTTCCCGCCAACACGTGAACCTCTTTGTGCCCACCACAACATGCAAATTCTCTACTTAAATACGTGAAATGAAGCGAAAAAATTCAAGACGCGCACCTCCGCGTTAGCATACTTTGAAATGAACCGGGGGGCAACTGGATCCCTCGCCACGGCAACGCTTCATTCACCGACACCGCCGCCGCCGCCGGCCTCGGAACGAGCGCGCTGTTAACTGGAGGGGATAAACGAGGGTCCACGAGGGTTCGGCCCCGACGTTCAGGTCGGGCCGAACCGCTCCGACCGCTCGTTAGCAATGCTGGTTACGTGGGAAGCTGTGGTTGGACCACACGAGTCTGGTCGCACCAGGTGGAGCGGAACAACAGCAAAGGTTCCAGATGTCTCTTACTCGGTTAGCATGAGGAGCAGTGTTGCTTCTAGGGCTAGCGAGGGCGTACGTCAGCACAAGTGGGCTCTGCCAGGTGATGAATCTGAACCGGCCCGGAGGAGGTCGAACTCCAGCAGCTGCGTACGAGAGCTGAAGTTTATCTGGTAAAGATGCCTGAGCGGGTGGAGTAATTACAGCTTGGCTTCTAAACGAGCCTCTGCTGTCTTTCTGACATTTACCGTGGTGTCCCGGCACAGGAGCATTGTAAGGATCCCATCCATCATCAGAACAGGAAGGACTCACCGCCCCTACGTTCTATTGGGCGAAAAGGGAAAACACAGGGGACCGTTCTTATTACACCGGTTCCATTTTTTTCTTAATGCATTCTCAGCCTTTTATCAGGCTGATTAAAAGATAAGGGAAGGTTGGTTAATTATTAATAGGCTTCCATCTCATCCTTCAGGTCTCGCCACCCTGAAACTCCGTTTTTTTCCCCGACTTTTTCCCCATCGCTCACGCCGTCTTTGATGTCGCACATCTTTCACCGCCGTATGCAAATGCTTGGACGGAATCTCCACAACTGCACATCAATTAATTAGTCGCCAATGACAGAAACCCTTTCATCCCGTCCTTGTTAGCGTCTCGACATGCTAAGTGTGCTAAAGTCCAAAATGAACGAGAACGTGAAGGGTTGGTGATCCTCATTTCTTCCATTTCAGTTGACAAAAAACTCTTTTTTTTTTGGAGCTCCGTTCACAGGTGCAGAGATTATTGTCCTAAGTTTCCTCGTACCAACAAATGTTTGGTGCATCGTGAGTAAAGAATAAATACGGAAACACGAAAGCGTTCCCTGGCGTTCCCATTCATTTGTTGCTCTCCGACCAGCTGTTACCGCCACCGGAACGCCGAACTCGCTCCGTTCCTGCTACTCCTGTTCTCCTCAAAGCCATGTGAGAAGGAAACAGTCGCTTCCACAGGGAGGAGATTCAGAGTCGGAAGTGGGAATGAGAGGTCAGATCCGTTCCCTTTCCTGATCTTTCCTCAAGGCCTTCAACTCCACACGCTAGCTAACCTTGTAGCAGCGAGAATGAGGTAGCATAATCACGTCAAAGCCTTCCCGACATGAGACGGTTTCCAGGTTTGCTCCAGCGTTTCCGGTCCCAGATGGAATTACGGAATTACGCCACCCACAGCAGCGCCGCAATAAAACCGGGAGACACAAACAAGTCCTTCTCTTTGGGAGCGTCGGTTCTTGGTGGTGTGTAAAGGAGACGTCTCAGATCCTCAGGCGAAATATTTCACCGTGGTCATCCTAAACTCGCATTAGCTCTCTGGGGCAATTCCGGGGGGGGGGGGGGGGCAACCACCAGGGTTGTAACGCAATCGCATGAAGACAGCGAATCCAGCTGAAACCAACGGGAAAGAAGACTCCCCCGCCTTTGGTCTCACAAATGCACACTCAACTATCCATCTCGCTCAGTCTGCCCCCCCCCCCCCCCCCCACCCCGCCCCCCCGGAGGATCTGTTCTATATGGGAAGAATCTATACGTAATAAACATCCGCAGGAGCTTTTTTGTGGGCCGTCAGAGCCCGTTGGTGTTTCACCAGGATGCCTCTACTGCTGTATTCCTGGATCAACCGTAGAAAGAGCAATAATGGCGTGTGTGTGTGTGGGTGGGTGTGTGTGTGTGGGGGGGGGGGGGGTTGCTATGTAGCAGCGCCATCTGTGGATGAAAGAAGCTGTTGGGCGGAGTCTGCACTTGCTCCGCCCCCTTCAAATGGTAAAGGTCCGTCACATTTGTGTGTTTGTCTCCTACATTTAGTCATAGTTTCATTTTATCAGGTACAAGACTAGACGGTGATCTGGTTACTATATATCTATATAGATATATATATATATGCTGTTTTATGTTGATGTGAGCATTCAATACGACTAAAATCGGATGCTCCAAGAATTCCGCTCGCTCTGTGTTTAGCTCGCTACGACGCATGGTCGCATCGCGCTACAACCACGAGGAAAACGGAAGTAAGAATCAAGCGATCCGTTAAACCGGGACCACAAAACATCGCCAAGCTCGAATCGGCACGGCTAGCGCAGAACGTAGCCAATTACGAACGCAGGGATCATCCCAATTACGACTCGGCGCCCTGGAAAATGAAACGGCTCTATATTTGTGGGGAACAGGGGATGCTGCCGTGTCATCGAACGCGAAGGCATGAAAGGAAGGATTACAGCGCCCTGCCTTTAATAGACTCGCTGGTGACGATTCTAACAGTCGCACCTCCACGCCGCCGGACCACCGAGACGGCGGCTATGACAGGCATGGAATTCCACCGCTGGGATACATAAAGTCGGAGCGACAAACTCAGTGAAGACGAGGAGGGAGAGGAGAGGTGACAGGTTGCACGGAGGCGCCGCGGAGAAGATGGCGCCCGGGATTCCATGTGATATTTCATCATTTGCAGCTGGCGGCACGGCTCTGGGGGTCTGATGTCACATGTATGGGGGGGGGGGGGTGTGACAAACGCTGGACAGGAAATGCACAAAGATGCCGGACTTTTCCTTCGTCCAACATTTCGTCCATGTAATCGAACGCAGGTGAATACGGGGAAAAGGATAAAGAGACACGAACGTCTCAGGGCATTCTGGGTAAAACACAATAAAACTGTAACAGTTCTTTATCGTGAAAATAATAAAAGGACAACGAAATGGAAAATAAAAGAGACAAGGACGGAGGGCGGAAAACTTGATGACGATGGACAACATGGCTCCTCCACTTGATGAAAAGTTAACGAGGGTTGAATTATACATGACCATATATATATATATTATACATGACTATATGGAGACGCATCAGCCCGCACGGACATAAAAACGTCATCCTTGGATTACAGATTCCCTTTGTTGAACTCATCCGCACGCCATCGGCGGCGCCGCTCCGAACGCGGTGGCCGGAGGCGTCGTCGTTCCCCTTCATCAGACATTCCCGACCGAGTGTACGACAACAGCGTGGCGGCGGGGAACCGCTCGACCAGCTACACGCTTCCCTCAAATATTTATGTTGGTTTTTCTGCGAATGCAGACGTGCAGTTCAGTTATTAATTGGATTCGGCGTGCGCGCGAACGTGCGCTGCGGCGCTTGTTTTCCCTCCGTGCGAAAAATCAGAGAAAACCCAGAAAGGCCAAGGACTCCTCTCGGGAAGGCTTAGAGCTGGCTGGGACCCCAGGACCTCTGGACCCTGGGACCTCTGGACCCCAGGACCTCTGGACCCAGGGATCTCTGGACCCTGAGACCCCAGGACCTCTGGACCCCAGGACCTCTGGACCACAGGACCCTGGGACCTCTGGAGCCCCAGGACCTCTAGACCCAGGGATCTCTGGACCCTGGGACCCCAGGACCTCTGGACCCCAGTACGTCTGGACCCCAGGACCTCTGGACCACAGGACCCTGGGACCTCTGGACCCCCAGGACCCTGGGACCCCAGGACCTCTGGCCCACAGGACCCTGGGACCTCTGGAGCCCCAGGACCTCTAGATCCCGGGACCCCAGGACCCTGGGACCTCTGGACCACAGGACCTGGGACCTCTGGACCCCCAGGACCCCTGAACCGCTGCTCCAGCATACAGGTCGAGGGGTGCCAAGGGCAGCCCACTCTGACACGGACACAGAAGTAATTACGGACCTAGATGCCATTTTAACCACACTCCCAAGTCCTCACAAAGCCCCCCCCCCCCCATTTGGCACCAGATTCCACCGGACTGGGACGGATATAAGTGCAACTCACCACAAGATTTCTGGTTTAACCTCAACAAGTGTGATTCTGAAACACAAAGGTAACCAAATGTGTCCGGAGCAGGTGTGATGGAGGCTTCCCTCCATGAGGGCTGGGCAACACTCCCAGAGAAATGTGTTTGGATTTGAGTAGGGGGGGGGGGGCATGGAAAAGGAGGGGAGCCGTGTAGCCTTGGAGAACGCCCCACATACATGTCCCGGGGGGGTTCCGCATCATCGGCGACTCTTGGACACCAACGTCACGTTTGGACCCAGCAGCCACGAGGTCCAAAATTCTGCTGTCGTCGTTGATAAGGAAGGAAAAGGTCCCCTCAGAGAATTCCAGATGTTCACCACAGCTCCAGCTGATTCTGAATGGGCTCCCACCCCCCCTCCCTGGGCAGCAACCATCAATAATGATCATAATTTGCAGAATAGAGTCCTGCATCACTGCGTGGATATTGGATTTGTTACATCAAATCAATTAACTTGTCAAATCAGATGTTTGAAAACTAGGGGGCGAAAAAAGATTCCAATTTATCCGAGTGGGAATGAGCAAATGATGCCCCCCCTTCCCCCCTCCCGCTGCCTGTTGGGCAGTTCTTTGTGCAGTCATTTCCCCAGCCTCAGGGAGGGGTGTAATTGAAGCCTGCTGAAAGATAATGTAATTTGGAATAGATCATAAATAATGAATTGCCAGGACCCAGCGAAAGTATACGGGAGGAAATATTATCCGGTGTTTTAACCGAAGGGTGGGCAAGTGATGAAGTGGATCTCTGGTTAATGCCGCTGTGTAGCCAGTGGGCAATTCGGATTAAAACAAGCCAGAGAGTGTTCGCCGTAAAGCCCCCCCAGGGCAAAATAAGCAGAACACAAGCGACTCCGCCCGCCTCCTGATTCGTTTCAAGCATGAAAACGTGTCAGCGCGGAAAACAAGCGCGCCCCGAGCAGACAACCAAGCGCACCCACGTTCCCATTCCGAGCCCGTTTGACCCAAAGCCTCCGGACTCGGCGACAACTCCATAAGAGCCACGTGACGCTTCCCGCGTCCATCCTCCAGGGACGGGTCTGGGTCAACAGTGAGGTTAAAGCCCCGCCCCCAACAGCGTGCTGGAAGGAGGCGGCCCCGGAGAGATGCTTGAGTTACACGCACAGTGGCGGCGCTCCAGACCGCAGAAGTGCCGGGAGAACTCCAGCGCCACATTTATCGGAATAGGATGATGCACCCGGCCGATCTTTAAATAAACAACGGATTCTGCGAAATTCCCGCCAGACCCTCGTGTGGATCATCTAAATATATCACGCGGGAGAAAACGGAGCAAAGCGCCGAGGACTCGGATGGTCCAGAAGACGACGCAAACGTCGGCGGAAGACGAGGAGACGGGATCAATTGTGCGTCGGACAACAGACCGATCGGGGACGACAGACCACGGTCGGTGAGGACGCAGCTGAAGGCGGGACTTTAGCGTTAGCGTTAGCATCGAAGGCAGCATCCAGAACGGCCTTGGCGCCGAGCAGGAAGGTACGACATCGTTGTCCTTCTTATCCGAAGACCTGAGACGGGGGCGAGGAACCCCCCGGTGGGTCGGAGGGTCGAGTCCTCCCGCGGCCGCTGTCGGCGATGTCGGCGCCTGGAAGGCGTCCAATGTTTTCGCACGGAATGGCGCCATTTGTCCCGCGTTGACGGATGACGCACGCACGCGTCCCGCTGGACCGGGCCTCTGCGCCACTGCCCGCCTCCATCACGAAGCTCCGGCCGCCACCTTCAGCAGGGCGCCGTCGCCTGGCAACCGCCAGCGGCGTTCCTCGGGGGGAGGAAACATCGACTACCCACGAGCTCCCTCCGGCCGTCACTGTGGTTCGGAACGCCGTTGTGTTCCAGTCTGGACAGACGTCAGGCTCCTCCTCACACAGATCCGCTCCCTCCTCGCTTCCTTTCACCTGCTCATTTGTTCTCCCGCGGCGCCGTTTGCTCGCCGCCGTGTTCTCCCGCCTCATCAGAAAGGCTCCGGTTCCTCCGTCCAGCAGGACCGGAGCAAACAAACGGATCCTCCGAGATGAAGGAATATTTATCTGGGTGCCGACTGGACCTCTGACCTGGTTTATCCGTTATGGGAAGCTGGAAATCGTTCCTTTCTCCACGTGAGAGACCGGACACGTGTCGGAGCGCCGGAACGAACGCATCTTAAAGTTAAATGCAGGTTTCGTGTCGGGGGGGATTTACGTCCGACTGGCTTGAGGTCACTGAAGCAGCATAAAAGCGCTGCGGGCTTTCTTCCATAGACGCATTAAAGTTGGAGAAAGTCGGCGGAAGCAACATCCGAATTCAAAGTTAGCTTAGCATCAAAGCTGCTGCAGGAAGCGCAGCAGCCTCAGACTTGTTTTCTCCATGATTACTGGGTGAAATCAGAAGATTCTGGCTCTGGAACACCAACAGGATGATTAAAACCCTGCTGAGCTTTGCTTTTCCTGGTGTCTTTTGTCCCTCAGAGGAGGAAACTTGTAAAACTTTGGAAATAAACACACACACACACGCACTCGTAAGCGTGCTACAGGCTGTTGACTGCTCTGTATTTGCCGACACACCTGACCTACATACCCCGACACCCCGGAGTGGCGGCGCACGCCCGGCCCGGAAATGTGCGGCGCCGCTGATATGTTATTTATACAGTTCTGTTTGCATAAATCGCAGCTCTCAAAAAACCGGGAGACGGAGACGGTCCTGCTTCCTCGCCACGGCGTTGCCGGGGACGACGGGCTGCCGAGGCGGTGAGAACACCTACGCCGCGACCGAAGCTCGCGCATATCGACTTCAAGTGGGACTAATGAGAGCAGAGAGTGGCGAGCGCCGCCCGCGCGCTCCTAATTGGCTTAACGTGTGAAGTGGACACGCCTGGTCGGCCGGACAAAGGTGGGCATTCGATGCCACGGCGGCTTAGTCATGGCGCCCGTGCAGCCGGGCAGGATGTCGCTCGGGAACAGTGAAAAAATAGCGTGATTACATGAAAAAGCCCAGATAAGCTAGCCGCGGCGCCACTTCCTATCTCTCACGGACCACATGTTCGTCCTGCCTGTGAGCCGGCTGCTGGAAACATCGTTTACCACGTAGGGATCTAACACTCGTCTAATTTATTCGCATCGCTCCATCATAAACACGGTCAAATCTACCCTGGCGTGAGCGCGGCTAGCAGCTCCGAGGAGGCGTCGCGTTTAATGTTGCGTTCCCTTTATGGCGGGAAACATCTGAACGCTCGGCAGATTAGGGTCGGAACGTCCCGGAGAAGTTTACTGGTGTTTAACTTCCATCGGCGTCTCCCTGGAAACGGAATCTTTCGCATTATTCCGTGTTTTAGCATCTTTGCTATCGAGGGGCGTTGGCGCTGAGTTAGCTTCTGTTTGTTCAAAGTTAAAACTGGATTTATTGCCAATTCTTCTTCGTGACATAACGAGGACGCAAAAGTGTGACGCAAGTGCTCAGAACTTCACAGCATTTCTGGACTTGAATGAGAAGCAAAAAAATAAATAAATAAATAAAACTCTTTAGCCTCGATCCCTCGACAGAAAAGCCTTTCAGCGGCCGCCAGCCGCGGACGCCAAAGTAACTTTTCCACTTTCAGAGTGTAAAGTGCTTCTTCCCGACTCCAAACCAAACATCCTTTAACCACAAAAACTCCCTCCTGCTGGTGCCAACACACCAACCAAACGGCCCAGGAAGCTAATCAGCTAATCACTTATCGGCTCGCTCCATCAGCCAGTGATTTATAGGAAGCGTCTGCCAAATGGACCCGGTTCTGACTACGTGCAGCCTGGGACCAACTGGACCGACTGCATTTATGTTTCATCCGGGAAAGAATTACTGGAAGGGAGCAATCGGACAAAACACTTATTGTGATTCGTTGGGCTGATTTATTCCTGTTAGCTGAGAGGAGTCCGACCGGAAGTGGCAGGATTGGTTTTTCCCGTTTTTTCCCGCCCTCTTTGGAAAGATCAGCGGCGACGACGCGCCTGCTGGGGGTTCCGAAACGGGGCTCCTCTGCATCCCGACGCCACCGGGGCCGTTTTAAGGGATCCGATCTGGGAAGTGGAGGTTTCATTCCAATCAGAGTGGAGAGGGCTGCGTTATTCCGGATAATCCATCCCTCTCTGTCCTCAAACACCCAATCAGGCCTCTTCCTGGGGCTGTTTGAGGGGGGGGGAGGACAGAGATTGAAGGTCTGTAAAGAGGCCACCTCAGGGTCACTAATCATGTGGAGGACTTGTTCATAACTCTGTCACTTCCTGACAACCAACCTGTCAAACGGGAGAGGAACGGCCGGCATAAATTACGCCAGGAAGACGCCCGATCGATCGGCGCCGCGGCCGACCGCCGTGCTGTTTGTCACCGCGCCCCCGCCGCGGAGCGGCGCCGGGTTTCAGCGGTTCCCACTGCAGCTCGCTACTCTCCCTCAGAGTTAAAGCGGGTCGTTAGCTCGCGCTACCGTTGGCCAGGTCATTCCCGTTCCCTCTTCAGCAGGAAACCAGATGAAGCTCCGCCCACAAAAGGTTCCCGGTTTCCCCCCGTTTGAAGCGTTCCCTCGGTCCCGATTCCCACGTTCAGGTGGCGTTTCGGTGCCTTTGTGTCGGGCCTGGGTTGAGACCCGCTACAGGGAACCAACGGATCCACCCCTGAAACTTCAGGAAGACAGACAAGCGGTTCCGTCTGTTCCCGGCGGGTTCGGACCGTCACCAGGGCGACAAAGGCAGATTATCAATTAAGAGACATGAAAGGTGAAAAATCTGAAGCCGTTTTTTTTTTTTCTTTTTTTAATTAAGACAAATTCCACGAGGGGTCAGACGGGCGGACCCCCGGGAGGAGACGGAGCGCCGGTTCCGAGTGGTCCGCGGTCCTCCCTAATTGCTTCCACATGCGGTGGGTGACACAAGTTAAATGGTCCACAAAGCCCCCAGTTTAATCTATTAATGCAGCTTAATAATTGATACACGGCCTCTTTGGCCGCGGCCTCGACCCCACATCAATTAGTCATCATAACGAGCTGGACCCTGACGAGCGAGAGTTCCAGACAAAGTTCCTGCGGAGGCGTTGTCACTTCCTGTTGTCACTTCCTGTTTCCACTTCCTGTTTCCACTTTATTTCCACTGGATGAACCAACAGACGCGTTCTTCAGAACCCAAACGGGCCTCAAGCCGAAGACCTTCGGCGGCGTCAGTCATGTGACCTAATCCATCAGGTGACACACACATCAGACCCGTGTCGGCGGCACCGTCTCCGAACCGTTCCGCCGGATCGTTGGAGACCAGCAGTAATTACTCCAGCGGGCTCCCGCTCGTTATTTACCACGTTATCTCCGGCTGCCTCGCGAGTCTCCCTGAAAGGTTAATGAAGAACGCGGCGACACGGAGGCGGCCGCCGCTCCGATGGCGTTCCCGCGAGTGCTTGTCCCGTCAGAGGCGGGCCAGCCTCGGTTATTGATAACGGCGCCCGCCGAGGCTGAAGGGTGGAGGAGAACCGGCGAACCGGCGCAGCCAGACACAATAACAATAAAGCCGCTGTGACGAGAACAATTAGACGACTTCACTCCCCCGGAACGCCGGCGCGCTCCCGCCCGAGCCTCCGGGAAGCGTCGGAGACCCAGTTTTTATTGGCACGCCGGCAGAAAGCAGATTGATTCTGTCAGCAGAGGGTTCGATGAGCGGGGCAACAACAGAGGGAGGGGGACATTCCCTCTCTGAACCATCCCTGTGAGCTTCCCAGGCCCGGGATGGATCCTGTCACATTCCGGGACTCATTGGGGCCCCTGAGGTTTAGGGCCACAATAAAGCAAACAAACAGGGGGGTGACGTTAGAGATGCTAGTTATCCCAAATGAAGCCCCTCATCCGGAGCTGGGAGCCTTCCCGGCCCGTTACGGTGCCGCTCCGAGCTCTATCAGAGCCACACACGGAACAGGAAGCAGGTGGAATCCACCGAGTTCGCCGGTTCCGGTCTCAGCCCAACGTCTTCAGGCGGCACCTTTATATTCGTTCTGCGAGCTAATTAGGCTAACGGGACTTACCTGTCTCACAGCGGCGGCGGTGTCGAGACCGCTACGTTCCTGTTGGTTCCTGTGTCACAGCCGAACTCTGGCTGAACGTTAAACCCGGCTCCGTTTTATTCGGCCCCCCCACGTCACCGGCAGGACGCCACCGGCCCGTCGCCCAGAGGTCGCCACCCACAAACGGGCGCAGCATCCCGGCTGACGGAGGCTTTTTAAGGATACAAATCCATTTCCATAACATCACCACCCAGTCACGGAATGCTAAGCTAGCGTATTTGGAATTTCCGGGCAAACTGACAGCAGCGTGTCACGGGGGGCATTTTAGCCGCGGCGTGTTTGTGCTTGAGGGCATGAGAGAAAAATGCCGATGCCAAACTCTACTGGTCCTCGTATGTGGCATAAATCCGCCGCATGTGGATCAGGCTCGGATATATTTGCTGGTACCGCAGCAACACGCGCACGTTGACCAGTTCAAACAGGGTCTCGGTAGCGGCCCAGCTAGCACGCTAGCTTCTGTCCCAGAAGACAAATGAGATTTTTACTCTCAAAAATTCCTTCGTTTGGTTTGATAAACCACCAGGCTGTTTGCTTATTTTCCAATTTAAGACTTTTGCTAATTGCTTTCTTAAAGTAATTATCCAAAGACGTCTCAGCGAGTCCCCGCAGACTCGACTGCACAATTTAATCCAGAGAAGAAGAAAGGGGGGGGTCTTACCTTTATCGGCGACCGTTTGGTGTTTGCAGCAGCACCGAGGGAGAGAAGAGAGAAACAAGATTAGCAGTTAGCAAACTCGTCTGCTTTTCAAATTAAAACGACACATTTCAACAACGCTTGAAGGAAACGCCGCCACAGCGGCGAGCAGAGCCGCATCACTTCCTGCTACGATATAATGATGGAACGCAGACGGAACGCGGTCGGGATTATTTAAATTAGGAAGAGGAGCTAAAAATAGCAGCTGCTCGCGGCCCGAACGTGCGAGTGCAGGTGAGCCGATGCTCTGCCTGGCCTAGAAGAAGGTTCCCGGCAGGTCTCCGAGCTGATGGGCGCTCCGAGGATCCGCCGGAATTCCGACAAAACCCAGCAAAGAGCGTCCAGGACCACAATGGCCCAGGGGGGTTGGACAAGAAGCCTGGAAGTGGTTCCGAAGGACAGGAAAGGAACGCCAAACTTCTGCTTTCATTAAAAACCCATTAGTGGAGGAAGGGAGGGAAGGAGACAGGGAAGGAGAGAGCGGTGATCCCGGGAACACTCCGCTGGGGGAGGGGGGCTGCTTCCATGCTCCGCTAACTGGAGAGGGGACGGAAGGGCTGAGCAACACTTGGGAATTTGGAGATGCCGGGGAAAAATGTCAAGCCGAACGGCTTCGGAGTGAGAAGACAGGACGGGAGGAGAGGAGTGTTGACAGCCGGGGGCTCCGGAAACGTTCCGAAGGCCCTTTCTGACCAACCGGAACCTGCGATGTTGAGAACTTCCTGTCTGGGAGGCGACAGCGGCAGCTCGTCCCTCCAAAAACGTTCCCACCTTCCATGAGGGAAGCGTCCAAAGACCGAAGCTGATTGAATGTCTCGATGTTACATCGTTAAATTCTCCCTCCGTTAGCTTCTGCTGGTCCACCTGTCTCTGTCCCCGTTCACCTGGACGCTCCCTGTGGAACGCGGCGCTCCAAAGTCTCCGAGCGGAACGCCGTAATTAGATCGTCAGTTATTCACTCTGCGGCTCTAAAGTGGCGTCTGAAGGCTGTAAAACTGAACGATCACCTGACGCAACACAGGTGGAACACGAGCAGGTTTAATCAGGACCTCCACCTGGATCCACCACCAAAGCTGGACGAGTGGACAGGAAGTGGCGTCGGACGTCTCCTTCAGAGACGCCATCTGCTCAGAGAAGGGCTCCAGCCAGACCCTCTGGAGACACTCAGGAGGACGGACGTCTCCATGGACGCGTCCTCGCCGCTCGCCGTCCTCAGGTTCTGTTAGCAAACGCTCAAGGACGCGTCACCCGTCCAACCCCAGGTGTGGAGGAGGGAAAAACACGCTTTTAAATCCCGTCGGAGTCTCTAGAACCTGGTCAACGTCCACTTCCTGTTTCTGGCAGGAGCGCCTTATTTGGTCGCCACCCGGTTCTGTAGCAGGAGTGAGGAGGCCACTCTGGACCTCCGTCCTGGGACGTTTGGCTAGCATGAGCCTCACCAATTAGCATCGCTACTTCAGGTTTTACAGCTCATTTTTGTCCTTATCTCACCTGCCTGTTGAGTAAAATGGATCTTTGTGTCCTTATCTCCGTCCTGGGGACCGTGTTTACACATCCCTACTCGAAAAATAAATCCCGATCAGCTCCGCGGTCTCCGGGCCTTAATTACGTTGGCCTTTCTGTCTGATTACACCGTCGGCGATATTTAATATTGTGCGGCTTCTTTGACATTTCTCCGCTGATTAGTTCCCTCATGGGTCGTTATTATCTGTAATTATCGCCTCCGTTCGGCGCCGTTTCTTTTGTTTCAAACTTCACGGAACTCCTGGAAGTAACTTTGTGCACCGGCAAAGACCTGAAAACCGCTGACGCCTGCGGATCCCGCCGGATCCTGGTGCATCGGCATCGATCCCTCCTGGACACCGTCCACCTGCTGCGGGACAATCGCGCCCCATGAGGGCATTCGTGGGACGCTTCCAAGAGCTCCGCCTCCTCTGTCGATAAACAACCACCTCCAACATCGCCGCCGCTGCCACGCGGCTTCCATCACAACCAGGAACCATCAGGACCGACGGCGGTCTGGCCGCGGAGCACCGGGAACGTCATGGGCGCCATCCTCGGAGCGTCCAGAGACTCCGAAGGAACATTAGAAACTGAACAGGAGAGAAAGTTCCACCAGACGGGATAGAGAAATGGCTGTTGGGGGGGGGGAGATAGGGAGGGGAGGGGGGGAGAGGGGGAGGAAGAGGGAGAGACAGGGAGGCAGAGAGAGGAGAGAGGGAGGGGGAGAGAGGGGAGAGGGGGGGAGAGGGGGGAGAGGGGGAGGGAGAGAGAGGAGAGAGAGGGAGGGGAGGGAGGGAGAGGGAGGGAGGGAGAGAGAGGAGAGAGGGAGGGGGAGAGAGGGGAGAGGGGGGGAGAGGGGGGAGAGGGGGAGGGAGAGAGAGGAGAGAGGGAGGGGGAGGGAGGGAGAGGGAGGGAGGGGGGAGAGAGACAGGGAGGCAGAGAGAGGAGAGAGGGGGAGGGGGGAGAGAGGGGAGGGAGACAGATAGATAGATCGATCCCAGAGGACAATAAAGTTGTGCCGTCCAGGTAAAAAGTCCGGATCTGGAAGTTCAGGCAGGAAAACTGTTGTCGCAGGTTCACCTGGCTGCAGCTTCAGGAGGCTAGCTAACGCTAATGCTAACGCTAACGCTAACGCTGCTCAAGCCTTCCTGTCCATAGGTAACACCATGTTAGCATAGAGGCGCTAACATAGTTGTTCATATGGCCTAGCAATAGCAGACGGGATGTGGGGGGTCGTCAGGAGGCTGGAAAGAGTCTCTTAAAAATAGGAAAAGTTGGGTCCAACCAGAACCAGAGCCGCCAGAACCAGAGCCGCCAGAACCAGGTGGACGTGAACCAGAACCAGAACCAGAACCAGAACCAGAACCAGAAACAGAGCCAGAACCAGGGCCGCTAATTAAAGAGACCCGACGGAGCAAAGCAGCCCAAAACACTCCCGCAAGGAAAAAGACCAAAGAGAAAGGGACGTTTCCGTAGCGACTCAGGGAAGAGCTCCACACACAGGTTCCAATTAGCCAATGACAACAATTACACGTGCACGACCGCCGGAACGCACGTGCACGTTAGCAAAGACTTCTGCTAAGGCTACGCAGGCAGAGGAGGCTAGCAGAGTCAGTATGTGTGTGTGTATGTGTGTATGTGTATGCGTGTGTGTGTGTGTGTGTGTGTGTGCGTGTGTGTGTGTGTGTGTGC
>JAPVLW010000096.1:40000-105000 GCA_027382335.1 Takifugu ocellatus
ACAGAAACTAGGTGAACGACCCGACCAACGACCCTGCTAACGACTCTCAGGTGACCACCCAGATCATTAGCATGCTAATGGTCCACAGGGGCTATTTATTTTCAAGCTCTCTCCCCAGCGATTTCAGAACTGAAGAAGCCTTCTGGATAGAAGTCCAGTTGACAGAGAAAACTACCTTGGATACGATGACCTGGATGACTGAGAATTTACACAGACATATTGGGAGTACAGAGCACTAATCTGCCCACCGACCCCACACGCCCACCGGCCGCCCGCTACACGACCCTTTTCCTCCGTCCTCCCTTCGTTCCAGCCGCCACTCCCCTGTCAATCAACTCCCCGCCCTCATGATGCTGCGCTAATTCAGTCACAGAAATAATTTGTTTGCCATAAATAGCGGCGATTTCAGCAATTATCCGTCCTCGCTGGGCTCGTTTCGCCGATGATTTGACCCCTGACCTCGTCAGGTCCACCCCCTCCCTCGTTGGTGGTTTTTGCCCCATTTCCTTGGACTGGGACTCAGATGCTGGCGCCCCCTGTAGGCAGCAGGCCGTATAGGAAGGCACGTATGTATGCGAGCCTGGCGACGTGCGTGTCTGGGAGTTAAGTGTCTGGAGTGTTCCTGTCGCACGGCTCCCGAGGAACTCCAAAAGCAGCGTTTACCATATGGTTGTGTGCTGAGTGACTTGTCTTCCGCCTCATTAAATATTGACAGTTACAAACAGAGCGAAACTCTCGGCCTGGTTGGCATTCATGTTTAATTCATGTCTCTCTCTCTCTCTCTCTCTCCTTGTATCCCTCTTACATTTTCATTTTCGTCCACCTGAAATCACAAAAAAGGCTACGTTAAGATTAGCTCCCGCGTAAATATTTAAGGAGCAAATCCTCAAACGCGACCGAGAGTTTTCCTACGCGAGGACCTAAACGTGCGCCGGACACTTTAACCGCGACGCGCACGTCAGTGGAACGCCGCGTGCTGTTGGAAGTCACGTCACAAACAATAAATGCTACGTTGGATTTATGCTAGGCGCCCAATTGTAGCGGGAATGCTCTGGGATACGTTCTGGCTCAACCTCTACGCCGATGACGTTTGATTGTTCTTTATCAAAATTCTCTAAATTTCCATGATTTAAGTGTAACGCATCAGGAACCTGACGGCGCCACCACAGACAGGAAGTCCAAACACGGGCGTGTTTGTAGGGAAGACAGGAAACATCAGTCAGAAAGAGACGGCGTCCCGACGAAGGCGGCATCACAGTTTCGCTCCTTCCTGTCACACGGGGGATCGTTCCTTCAGCTCATAGCTGGATGCCACCTGGAACCAGCTCTTTGGAGCCCGCCACCCGGGGGGGCTTTGAACGTGCTGTCGTTAGCAAGGCGGGGACGCGCCGGCTGCTGCATTGCGGGGGCGGAGCCGCCCACAACGATGGTTCCTCTGTCAGCACTCGCCGTTGCTTTCACAGTGTGAGCGAGCTGCGATGAAAGAGGCGGCCGGGGCAGATGCGCAGGGGTCAGAGGTCACGTGGGGAGCTGCAGTATGTGAGCGTGGAGCGCTGAAACGGCCGGGACAAAAGAGCCGCGCGGCACGTTCGGAAGCTACAAACGCCAACGGACGCAACTCAACACAGCTCAGATGTTTCGCAGCCATTAGGAAGAAGTCCGACAGCTAAGATAAAATGTTTCGTGAATCCTCACAAAGACGTTGTGTGTGGCTGCTCGCCCGTTTGTTCCGTGCATCCATACTGCCCTCGCACTTGGCCCCCTACGTGGATGAAAGCTTCCGGGGAAAAGCAGGCAGAGGCCAATCAAGCAGCCGCAAACATCCATCAGGTTTAGGCCTTTTTGTCCCTTTTTGCTGCCTTTATTCCTCCAGAAATATTTGATTTTCCTCTCCTCCCCCCCGACCAGACAGATGTTAAAAGGCTTCAGCACCGCGGCATTAACCACGATTGGGCGGCGGAATCGGCTCCACGGAGTCGGGAAACGTGCACGAGGATCCGTCGTTCAGACATAAAATCTCGACGCTCAAACTGTGCGCGTTTGTCAAAATCTGTCCATAAATGTGAAAATTGAGCCACTTTGAGAGTGTTTTTTCTATGTGTGTGTTACCCCCCCCCCCCCAACCAAGTCATGTTATTTCTGCACTGTGTAATTGTCTTATCTAACTCTTCTGCTATTTTTGTGCCACCCGCAAAACTCTCTCTTCATCCTCTGTGCTCTCTCACACACACACACACACACACACACACACACACACACACACACACACACACGTCGGGACGCTGCTGTCGTGCCATATTCTACAGCACAAAATCCGATTGAAGCATTAACTCGATTATGTCCGGGCTGCGTTTTTCCCAGAGATAGCAAATCAAATGTCTATTATTCCGGAGACAAGGACAAAAGCAACACTGATACCAGATCGGACGACAGGCTCCATCATATCAGATTACGGCCAAGTGATATCAAGCAATCAGAGCAGAAAATGACCCCGCTGCCTCTCGCTCTGCCTGGACCAACTGTTGCAGCGTGATGACAGAGCTCGGGAGGAGCGAGCGCGTGCGGCGTGTCTGCCATCCCATCAGGAAGGTCGTCCAGCCTGCGGGGATGGAAAAAAAGCATCTCTGGACATTCATCCGGGCACGGTGATGGACGGACGGCCGTCGGAGCAGGACCCCGAAGCAAAGAGCCAATGATGGACTGACAAGAAAAGCTGTAACGTTTCTGTCTCCTTCAGGGCTACGAGGTTATGAGGTGGTGGAGGAGGGCGCCAAATCAGATACTAGCGAATCAAAACTCCCCTCGGGGGGCGAAGCGGTGCAGGAAAGACATGAAGGGAACGACAAAACAACAGAAAGTGTACACACACACATTTTGGGCCTCATTCTCTATATTGTGGTGGGTAAAAAAGTGGCACAGGGGGTGCCGCCACCTCCTTTCCCTCTTTCCTTCCCGTCCTTCGCCCCCACACAATCAGGATGCGCCCAACGGTCCGCCGCCATCACATTTCCAGCCTGGCTTCAGTCGGGAAATCACATTCCAGCCTCCACCCCGACCGACCCGACGCACGATGAAGCGGCTCGGTCCACCTTGTCAGAACCGCACAAGCGCCATTACTCTGCACCTCGGCAGCGGCGGCGTGCCCGCGCAGGAAAACAATCAAAGAGGCGCCGATCCATCCACCCGTCAGGCTGGAGAGAAGCCGGGATAGCGGTTCCCATTTGTTCCCCTCATCTGGGGATGGTAATGAGTTTTGAGAGAGGTGGGGTGGGAAAGAGAGGGCGAGAATAAGATATTCAATCATTAGCAAGGTGAGAGCTGCAGGCTAACGGCAGCGCCGCTCGTTCCATCGCGGTGACATTCATTAGTCTGCCCTATAATCCCCGACCAGGACTGGATAAAGAGCCGGATGGAGGACATCAGAGTGTGCAGAGCCTCGCAGAACCAAAGGCATCGCACCCTTACTGACATGATAACCAGGCCGCCAGGCTCGTGCAACGGGACGCTAAAGCTAACGATCGCCACCGTTGCCTCGGTGACGAAGTTGCCGTCCATCATTTCAGATGGAGGTCTGGGCATCCACCATCAGGAGGAGTCTGTCCCCCTAAGGAGGGCAACGGGAACATGGAAAAGCACCACGGACGCTTCCTGTCAGCGACGTTGACGTGATATTTGAAAGCGAAGGAAAAGGACGGAGAGAAAGGCAATTTCAGCCATTTTGAATGGAGTGCAACGCAGAATGAAAGGCTGACAGCCTGACTGAGGTCCTGATTCCTCATCGGGTTTTTGCTCTTTTCTGCAGGGCTTTGTAAAACCGCCACGTCTTCCACGGCGGCGGCGAGGAGAACAAAAACACAGCGGCAGCTCGGCTTCCCACAGTCACGCTAGCTTAGTTACCTTGTTTAGCCTTTGATTAAGCTAATTTAAGCGTCTGACCCTTTTCTCTAGCTCAGTAGCCTCCCTCCCAACACTGAGGATGGAGGGGGCGGGGTCTATCTGGCCGGTGTGAAGTGTGCACTCACTTTAATAGCCTGTCCCTCACACGCCGGCACATATAAATGCTCAAACCTTTGACCAAAATAAAAAGGACCCAGTGTTGCAAATTGCCACAAAGCAGTTCTGTCAATAGAGCAACGCTCCAGGGAGACACGGACGGCTTCAACTCGCACTCGCTCTCTCGTTAATTGGAGCATCAGCGGCGGATCTCCGTGTTCCAGCGCGCTCCTAACAACTTGTAAATTTGTATGGGCGACCGGGAAGGTGCCCGCGGTTCTTTTCTCTCGGTTTTTCCAGGTGTGATGAAAACAAAAGCAGGTTGAATTTCCACCTGAACGGCCGGCGGTCAGGACGCGAGCCTGAAAAATAGAACCTGCGAAACCCAAAATGACAGGATCGGGAGGGAGAGCAGCCTCCCTCCCTCCCTCGGGAACCGGCCGTGTAGATCTGGAGGTTCTGAACACTTCACAGGCTGCTTCTACAGTAGCCACTCAACCTCGGT
Source organism: Takifugu ocellatus (assembly GCA_027382335.1). Classification (NCBI taxonomy): domain Eukaryota; kingdom Metazoa; phylum Chordata; class Actinopteri; order Tetraodontiformes; family Tetraodontidae; genus Takifugu; species Takifugu ocellatus. Next base: position 44,499 of record JAPVLW010000096.1, read on the forward strand.
CCAAAGGGTCAGGCTGAACTCGGCTATAAAGGCCCCTTTTGTGGCGAGATCCAGTCTCAGTTTATGCACCATCACAGGGGCACGAAGGGCATCGGGACACGCGGGAAAGGTGTGACAGGTTATCCTGCCTCCTTCCCCCCACAGATCTAAAACGTGCACATTGGGTTGATGGGATACTCAATGTTCTGAGTCCCTGTGAGCGGTTTCATTTCAAAGACGAGTCTGGAGGCAGAAACCCCCACAGGAATATCGCTCGGAAGTCCCTTTGGGGAAAACGCTGCTCTGCAGAGAAATCTGAGCTAAACACTCTTTTGGGACAGTTTCCTTTAACTCTAATTACCGAGAATTAATTGGTGGAAACTTTTGTCCCTGACAAAAGCCGCCCCTGTTTCATTAACGGCCTCATTAATAAAAGATGGCGTTTCTTGTCTTTAATTAGCATTAGCCACCGAGCAAAGGGGGGGAGAGAAAGGCGAAGGAAGAGGTGCAAAGACGGGTAAATCTGAGGACAACACGGGCGGGGGCAGATGTGTCGGGACAGTGAACGAGGAGGCAAAAATAGCTCCAGCTGATTAGCGATGGTCTGACACTTGGGGCTAACACCAATGTTCATGCCTGCCACCGACTGAATTAACAGAGAGAAAAAAAGGACGTGTTGATTTTGTAGTGGCACCTTAACGGCAGCGAGGTGCAAAGCTCCCTCTCATCCCGGCGCCTCTCCTTCATTTAATAGATTCATTTAATTGAATCCTGATAAAATCCATCTCTTTGTCTCTCTGCGGTGTCTGGCCAAGCGAAGATAAGTGGAGTGAAGCTGTACTCGTAACCAGGTAAGCGGCTAAAAAAACAGCCAAAGCAGCAACAACAACAAGAAGGAACGAAATGCTCGATAGACGATGTTGACTGAAGCCTAAATGGATTAAGTGGGAGCAAGAAAACTTACATCTTCTACTGATTGATTCGTTCTCACCTCCAGTCAACAATCCAGTCGCTTAATTGTGGGAGTTGGAAGCTATTACTCAGATCAGCAACGACCAGAGCTGAATCCCCGGCCGAGGGGATCGATATTCCTTTGGTCTGCTAATCCAATCTGTCCAAACAAGTATGTTTTGTACAGTGTTTGTGAGAGCACTGGAGCCCAGAAACGGGCCTGGGCTGAGCCAACATCACGTCCGCTGCTCAGTTGAGCCGAGTGGTCGCGCCAAGATGGCGGTTAACGTCCTTTTTGACGCGACGAGTCTGTTTCTATGGGGACAGGAAGCCTGTGTTAGCCTAGCGTTGACCTGGAGACTTCTGCGGAGCTACCTCAGACGGGATGCTGAGCAACCTGGAGGTGAGGATCAATGCGGGTCCAGAGAGCCCGGCAGCAGGTGCAAGAGGGCAACCGGCCAACATACAGTAACTCTGCTTTTTCCTCCTGGGAACGCCGTCCAGCCAACCGTCTCCCATTGTTGCGTAGCCCCGCCCCTCTGCCTCGGCCATTACGGGCAGCGGGAGTCTTGCTGTGATTCTTCAGCGGTTATCTTTTCCCTAACGCTCTGCTCTATATTTATGAAGGTTCTAACTGCGGCAATAAAAGCATATAGGCTGGAAAACGGTTATGGATCCCTGGTGGTGAAGTTACAGCGTTCCTTTATGGTAGAAACACAAATGAGATGTGAGGTGGAGGCAATTAAGGGGGGTGGGGGGGTCGGTTCCGCTACAGAGGAGAAAAAAAGGAGAATTTTCTGAACACGGACTAATGTCACGCGCACGCCGCAGAGACCTTTAAGACCATTATAATGTTCCAGACGTGCCTGTGGGAAAAGTGCGTGGGCTCCTGATGGCCGGTCAACCCGCCCGGCGCTCCGCTTCCCATAAAAGCCCTGACGCAGCAGATATTTCCTGCAGAAACCCAGAGGTCGTAGTTTAAGAGCTCATCGGGGACACGGTGTGAGCTGCCTCTGCTTCTGGGCCCCGGTTCTGAGTCTTCAGAACCTTGAACAGGACGACCCGTTTCAGCAGCAATAAAGATGCGTCTCCTCCGCACCGGGAAGGTTAGAGCCTTGGGATGTACGGAGCCTTTTCCCAGTCACAAAAGCTCATTCTCTTGCCTTTGATGGCGCCACGTCCACTTCATCACCGTGGGCGAAGAGCAAACAGGTGGTTCTGGTGACTGGGTCTATAGTGGCGCCCTGACCTCTGGCCCCACTGCCCCCCCCCCATCTCCACGGTAACAAACCAGATCTATTGCCTCAGCACTGCCGTATGTGTCCGTTCCTCTCCTCTTCGGACCTATCTCCAGCGCCCCCATCCCCCCCCCGGGTCCTGCTGAAGGTTTCTTCGTTCCCCGGGGGTCAGGCAACGGGTTTAAACCGCCTCACCGACTTTATTGCAACAGCTGCTACTCGAGAAACCGAATTCGATAAAGCCACAATTCCATCTTGCTGTTAGCGATGTGGGGAGTTGCCAGCAGCACGGCGGACGCGACAGAAAATGAGGATAACGGATTTCACGCCGCCGCCGCCGCCGTGGCGTGCGGTTTGAAGATGCCTCATTTCCTACTTTATATATGAAACTCCGTAATTGTTGGGCTGACAGTGGAAGGAGACGTATGCCTTTGCAGATATCGTTAGCTCCGGGGAGAGAAATGGCGCCGGGAATCTCACTGAGTACTCTAAAGAATTCCCAGCGCCTGGCGTTAAAGTGGAATATATCATCATTAGCTTGACCAGTTCACTCTATCAACCCCTCCAAGAGGGAAACAGTGATATCTGGACGGGTTTGAGCTGCTCTCGGCTGGACGAGGTGGTCAAAGGACCATTCCGGTAATTGAGGCAGCACGGACCGCCGTCTTATTTTATCCCTCCTTCCTCATTTCCTTTACTTAAAAGACGCCACCAGCATGACAGCCAGGAGGGAGGAGACGTCCTCCTCCTAACGTGGCGAGGCTTTGGCAGCCCTCGGCAAGCGTTCCGCGGCAGGAACGGGGGAGGGGGGGGGGACTGGAAACTGGAAACACAACCAATAAAAGGCAAGTGAAGCTAATTGAGGCAGCAGATAAGTAAATCACTTCTCTGCTGATGAGAACAAAGAGGAGAGAGGAGATGTCTCCTCCACACGAGCGTTGTTCCAATTATTGCTTCAAGTATTGCTTTGGAACGTCAAACAGAGCGGCCGGGTAGAGCGAGGAAAAGGTTACCAGGGCTGAGTGCACGTGCACAATGAGCCGCACGGCGTCTGCATGTCACCGGAATGACACCAGCCACCAGCCAAGCGGGGCTTTTACTGTCCCGGCGCTCCCCTCGGCCCCTCGGCCCCTCGGCCCCGCGGCCCCGCGGCCACGGGGCCCCGACATCGAGCCGCCGCCTGGCTCAACAGATGGACCGGTAAAGGGGCGGGGCTTGTGCCGTGGGTAAAGCAGAACCACCTGGGTGGAGCAAAGCCCCCCCTACACTGCTGACCTCTGCCATCGGGACACCCGCCGCCTCGCAGCTCGCTCGCCGTGAGGGAGCGCGCCGCTCTGAATATGGATGAGGCTGCGATGACGTTCCATATTGGAAAGAAACAAAGGGTCCTTCCCAGCCACTTTCAGCCAGGCAGCATTTCCAGCACTGCTGCTGCCCGTCCAGCCGCCCGATCAAATGTGAAATACGGTCAGTCTCCTTAGGTTTCTGAGCTGGTTCCACCACCATCTGAAGAACATCCCATAAGATACACTTGGAAATATCAAGTTCCCAGATGGAAGATCTCACAGGCAAAAGAGCCTGCTGGTAGGTAGAGAGGGATGTGGAGGTCACGGCTGTGGAAGGAGTAAGATGCAGGAACAGCTGTGGGGGGGGGGGGGGGGGGGGCAGGAAAGTCTGGAGGATTGATCCTAATGATGCTGCAGTTGTTGTGGATTTCACCCTCTTTCCCGACGTTTCTCCCTTTCATCTGTCTTGTTTCTTCTCTTTATTTATTAAATCCCCCCCTGGGTCCCGGCTTTAGCCTCCAGGTAGCTTCGTTTTCTGAGAACAGATTCCAATTTTAATTCTTCTTTATTCCTTTCCAACCGAATAAATATTGTCTGTGTTCACTGAGAGGCAGCAGGAGGCTCCAGATGTTCAACCCTTCCTCTAACTTCACTCCTTCTCTCTCTGCCGTGCGTCTGGTGGGGGCCACGGTGGCGTGCGCTGCCTCGGAAAAAAGAGGAATTAGAGACTGTGTCGGGCCTTTTCAGCCGACATTTTCCTGCTCTTCCTGTGACTGTCAGCGGCAGATGAAGAGTGACACCTTTAGGGAAGGAATCCAGGATGAAGCGGGTGTTTGCAAAGCATCTGGCAGCTACGCGTCTACGCGCCCATGTTGACAGAAACGCGGCGAGCTTCACGCCGCGTCTCTCGCGAGTCAATGTGCTGTAACAACAACCTGCGACAGGAAGCGCTCGGTGGCTCATCAGCGGGGAAGGAGCTGCGATATTCCAGATAGGACTTGTTATCGGGGGGGAGGGAAACTGTCACACGGATCGACAAAGAATCAGAGAGGAGCCTTGAGTCTGGGCTCTCTGCCGGTGGTGGATCGGGCCCTTTATTGGCTCGAGAATCATCGACCCATCAGCCAGACTCGCATGTGAAGGCAGGAAATCTTTCGGAATGTTTGTCGAGCCCCGTTTAGACGGCGGCGGCGGCGGCGGCGGCCTTGAGGGAAGGCTGAGCCCGGCCGTACATCGTATTGGTTTCCTTTTCTCTCCCCGGTGGTTCCAAATGAAATATTTAAGTCTGCGAAGATAAATGCTTTTGAAATCAAACTGCACAGACGAGGAAAAGGAGCATCTGAAGAAGGTGCGGCGCCCGGCTTCAAAGGACACGAAACGGTCGTCGGCTTCCAGGCTCCAGATTAAAACCGGGACTCAAATTACACGTAAGCTGTCTAATCATCGTCTGTGAGCGCGGCGGCGATCAGAGCCGCGCTCACGCAACCCCCACGTGAATTCATTTTCCGATTGTATTAAACTACTCAAAGTGTCAATATTCCAGTTAGCGCGCGGGATCGGCTTCACGCCTCCTTAGCCAAACGGCGGGCGGAATCGACGCCTCGTAGCGGCTCGCCGTACAGGACTTAAAGACACTTAGTCCCTCGCACACAGCCCCACCGGGGGAATACTGGGGGTGGGGGGTTGGGTTGATAGGCAGCGCGCCGGAGGAGGGGGTTTTATTACACGGCTACACGGATCTGTGCCCTCAAATGTTTGTTTTTGAAGGAGGGGGAAACAGGTGGGGAGCTCCGTCGCCTCCTCGCCGGTCCGTAAACTCGCCATCACTCACGGTCCAACGCGGGAAATCAGCCGCCAGTCGATTTCCCCAAACAAGCCGCCGGGACTCGCCGCCCAACAAAGCCGCTTCCTCCCAGATTATGCAAAACGCCCTGAATTATTCATGCGGAGCAAAGAGGAAGAAGACGTCTGCGGCACAAAAGGGTTGAATCTGAAACAATAAATACACAGAATCTAAGGAGCCAAAATAAACGCCGATAAGAGGCTCCGCCTCTGGTGGACGCGCTAACCCGGCAAATCCCAATCAGCCAGTCAGTCCAAGTCTGGTCGGCCGTCACTCAGGGACGTTACAGTGGTCACGTGACGGCGTGAGGGACCGGCGCGATGATACGTAGCACGAGGCCACGCGTGTGAGCCTGCACCTAAACGCCACAGCGGGTCCAACCCAGTCAATCAAACAAATTAGACTCTTTGTTCTCTGGGGGGGGGGGGGCTCAGGGACAGACCCGGACGGTTTTAAGGATTACCTCAGACTCACATCAGTGGGCCCAGTGGAACCCGGGGTCGGGCATTACCAGTAATCAGCAGCCTAAGGAGATTGAGGAGACATTATAGAATATAGAATATTGGGTAGGGGGGGGGGGGGGGGGGTAATCCTGAGCTCATTCCCATAATTCCAGCCTCTGCTAAATTCATTTGGGAGATTGAGCTTCTTCCTGATGGCTCCGAAAAAAAGTTGCTCACGTCCAAACAGAACCGCCACCGTGTAATCAGCAGCCGCGATGGCGGCGGCGCCTCAGACAGCGTGGGCTCGCCGCGCTCTCGCCGCGCTCTCGCCGCGCTCTCGCCCCGCTCTCGCCGCGCTCTCGCCGGCCCCCCGCCGCAGCGCCAGCAGCGTTTTACATATAAATTGAATTACCTGGAATGGTTCTGAGCAATGCAAATGTCCGTTATGCTAACCGCTCTCAACCACACACACACACACACACACACACACACATCCGGGTGTGTGTCAAGCATGTCAATTAAAATCACGAGTAAAACACCAGGGGAAAAAAAATAGATATATATATATCAGACGAGGCGTAGGAGATCCCGCGCTGATCCCAGCAGTCGGGAGATGAGGTCATGACAAACGGGGAGAGGGGAAACAGGTGCGGGCGACGAGGACGGAGGACGGCAGCTGCGGACTGTGACGGGAGAAGAATGCGGGGCCGCGAGAGGCGCCGCAGAAAGACGGATCGCTGGGCGGGATTAGGGAAGATTAGCTGGCGCATGATGAAAAGTGGAGACAGAGGACTCAAAGCAATCCGCCGTCTTTACGGAAGGTCGGGAGTCGTCTGATTGTAATTCCGAGTTACCGCGAAAACGGAGCGCTCGGGTTACGCAATCCCAACGTCACCCAGCTCAGAAGGTCAGAAGGTCAGAAGGTCAGAAGGTCAGGGCTGGACCACAGCGACGTCCCCGCTCTGCTCTGACGGGACGGGTCTGGAGCACCCAGAGGCCTCGTTGTGTTTAGACTGGGGGGGGTCAGGGTGCAGGGCTGATTCTGGCCATACCTGCATTCCAGGGTCAGGCCACTTCAAAGCAACATCTGCTGCTTTGGTTGCCAGCAGGAGGCCTCCAGGGCGTCTCACTGGATTTGGGGACAGTGTTTGGACAGTTTGTGATCATGTCGCTCATCTTTCACCTTTGTTTCAGACACACGTCCCCCCCCCCCCCATTGTTGGTGGGAACAGGAACCCTCATCAAGGTGGCGTTCTGTTCTGGGTCCACAGGACCGTCCTCTCATCCAGGATGAAAGGAACCACAGAAGCCTTTCTTCTCGCTCTTTGAAGACTCTGATCTTTTTAAGTGTTGCCGGCAGCTCGGCCAGAGATGCCAAACGTACCAGGCCGGAACCCCGACTGCCATCCTGCTACGGCCGCGCTTCCATTAGCCGCCTCACATGTAATCGTTAATATTCATAGCTGTAATTCCATATTAAACGGTAAACAGAGACACATATTCAGAGCTGTCTGGCCTGATTAGCACGTCAGCGCTCTGCTAATGTATCCTGGGTGGGTAATTAAGCATCTAATTGCACGCTGCTCCAGCCTCCCCGCATTCTTTTTCCCAGTCACCCCAACGAGGAACCCAAAGTTGCCTCCTTTAAGGTGAAGGACCTCGCCGATGCTAATTCGGGCCAACAACGGCGTTATTTCGGGGTGTCGTTTCCCACAAGCATCATCACAGATGATTGTTGACACTATTCTTTTCTCCCCGGCCGTCACGTTTGCAGTTAGCAACACGGCAAAGATGCAAATATTAACGTTTGTATTCAATATTTAAACTGTTTTCTGTTTCAGACAGCTGGATTTAGGTTTACACACATGTCTCCGTGGGGGGGGGGGCAGCCATCTTACATTACAGGACATCTCCGGAGGGAGCAGCGCGAGCGGTGTGTTCCTCGCCGCCATGACAACACTCAACAAGGCTGCCTGGGTGATCTGGAGCGGCGCCGTTCGTTTGTTCAGAGCTTGTTTGTGATGTTTCATGCATGATTGTTGTGAGGATTTAAAAAATAACTAAATAAAAAAAGAGGCTTGTTCCCCCGCCGCCACGGGACGGTTTGTAGTTCAGCTAATAACGCCGCCACTTGTTTCACCTAGAAAATGAGCCAAATGGACGAAAAAGTGCGTTTGCGAGCACTCTTGGCGGATCAGACGCATCTCTTTGAAGTGCCTAACGAAGTCTTAAATCGCTTTCCCGTGACAGCTTTTTTCCTAAACCTTTTCCTCCACGTGTCCCAGATATTTCATTTTGTTCCTTTACGAGTCTTTCCGTGATTAAAGAGCGCGCTTCTCTCTGAATTCGCCTTTGTGTCCGTCCCGTTTTAAACTTTGTGTTTACGCCGGCGAGCGCTGACAGACGAGCGCACGAAAACGCCGCCGTCCCAATTTTAGCCTTATAAAATGTTTTAATTTCGGTCCCCCTCATTAGAAAGGAATCAGGGTGATGAATATATGTGGCTGGCTTGACACGGGTAATTTAAATGAGGATATTAATAGATTCATCATCCAGTCTTAATCACATCTATTATGAAAGGCCTGAACCTGAAAAGTAAAAGAGGGGCCCATTGAAATGTTGATGAGAAGTATAATTAGCTAAATACAGCCGAGACAAAACAAACACATTAACAATAAACACTGAATAATTAATTCAAGTAGCGCATAAATAAATAAACGTGTTTATTTAGGGACATAATGTCCCATAAGCACTCCGGAGTAATTAATATCCAGCATCTTGAGTTCTGATGTATCGGGCCGTGCGTACGGGGAGGTTCTGTCGATGAGGCGTGTTCTGTGTGCGACGGCTATCGACGCGCTTCATCGATGCCGCTCTCGTGCTACTACCCTACACGGGGATCTAATCGAGTCCCGGGAATCTTAAACAGCCACTGGATTTTACTTGATCTACTAAACTGATATTTATCAGCGCTTTGTCCACCCGGGCCGACGTAATTTGGGAGGTTTAACAGACCGACCGCGAGCGTCGGCAGAAAGTCGGACGGTTTTCCGCGGCGGGATTACGGCGGCGGCCGCTCCCTCACGTCCGGGACTCGGAATAATGCAAAGATTTACATCACAAAAGAGCGTCTCCGCCGACCACGTGGCGCTCGCAGCCGCTCGGGACGGATTTCCAACAGCAGTCGGAGGGAGAACCTGAGAAACAGCTGAATAAATTCAGCAAAGAGGGGGGAGATTAGACGTGTTTGAAGAGAAAACACGACTCTACCAACAGAAAACATCTGTGTCAGACAGCGTGACCCGGGAGGGGGGGTCCCTGCGGTGCAAGCTAAGCTCTGTGGCGCGGTGTGAAGCTAGCGAGGGAGCCTGAGGGACAACGTCCACCGGGGGTATCGGGTGACTGGAGTGTGAAGGGACGGCGGGATGGAGGGACGGCGTATGGGGAAAAGTGTGGAGCCACAGAGGAATGAGCAGCAGAACGGAAGAATGTGGCTGGAATATGGGTCGTGGGTCCGGCGGAATGACAGATGGGCCCCGTGACGGCCGCAGGTCTGGACAAAGACGGACATGAGACGGCCTCTGTGGCTGCGATTATGGGATCAGCATCCGGCCGCCGGAACTGTTGCCACAGGAAGGGGCTGTGGCGGGCGAACGCGCTGCTCTGGCCTTCGGACGTAGGCCTGACCGGCAGCTGCTAACTAGCGCTACTGCGGTTGCCTTTGACAGGATTCCCGCAACAACAACGTCGATGCATCGGAACGTCTGGAGGCTCCCAGGAATTATCTGGAGGCTCCCAGGTCACCCATCCTGTCTCAGATGGCACTCAGGAATCCAGATGTGGGCTCCCATGAAGTGGGTCAGCGAACTCCCCAGACGCCTAGACGGCTTCACGTGTCACCCACGCCCCCCCCCCCCCCCCCCCCCCCCCCGCCCACACACACACACACACACACACACACACAGTACGATCCAGACGAGGGTTACGACGTCCTTGTGGTACAGTCAGATTGCGTGACCTACTTAGGGGAACGACAGCATAAGATTTGGAATAAATTGAGGCTCCGGAAGAGCGAATGAAGTGTGTGACCGCGGCGCCGTGGAAAAGGTGCTCTGCTAGTGAAGAATATAGGTGGAGGTGAAGGGGGGGCAGATAAAATTGGTAACCTATCAAGGAAGTGTCCCTGCAAAAATAATACATTGAGAATAAGTGATTCCTGGCTCGTGTGAGTTCCAGGTGATGGAAGCTCATTTGGTTCCCCGGAGCCTATGAATTCATAATGCCTCTCGTGCACGCCGGGAGATGTCAAGAGTGTGAGGGGAAAATAGCCAATTCCATCCCATCCGTCCCTCCTGTAGCGAGAGTCTATATCACTGTTTCCTTTTAACCACGCAGCTAGCACAACCAACCGCTCACCGCTATTCCTTATTTATCTTTCTAAAGCGCCTGAAGTCACCGTTCTCTCCGGAAGCCGTGCGGCGTTCTCAGAAGGGAATCGTATCAGCGGCGGCGTGTTGAAAATGGAGCCGTTCTCTTTGGTTTGGGAACGCCGTCTCCGCCGTCAGGCGCTGAGACAACCACCCAGTTCAGACGTCTGGGATTGTGGAGCATAATGACGCCGAGAAAAACCTTCCGATTCCGTTCCTGCATCCCACGCTGGGTTTTTTTTTTAAACCCCTTTGTCACCTGTGTCCCCGTGCGACCTGTGCCCCCCCCCCCCCTAGTCGTGCGCTATAGAACACCTGACACAACGCTGACTGCGTTTGTGCATTTTATTTTTCACTCCAGTCGCTGGGGAAGATAAGAGGGAGGCTTGCCGGCGTGCACGTGCGCGCGGCCCTTGTGAGAGGAATCTCATCTGCCCCGGAGAGCCCGGTGTCTCCACGGATGTGCTCCCTCGCTCTCTTCAGCGGCGTCTTGCAAATGCGGCTGTCACTCCTGATCTACTCGCAGCGAACGGGGAGCTAGCGTCTCTTTGATATAGCGTCGCACTTAAACGTCTCCCCCTAAATACCTTTGCCCAGACTGTCACAGAACAGGGCCAACGACATGCGGGAGAGGCGTCTAAGCAGATGGGCGCCGACGTACATCGATGCGGGCCGCTTGAAAGAACGATAAACAGCAGGGGGGGGGGGGGCGGGGGGGCGCTGATGCAGGGCTGTTTGATATTCAACAGGGTGGCTCCACAGCATCGGCGCTAGAGGCACCCTCACGCGCCCGTGGGGGGAAAGACACACGAGTGGATGTTTAGGTAGTCTTAAAATAAGCAAGAAGAGAAAGTGCAGCAGCGCCGCAGCTAACGCCAGCCTCCCCCCTGCCCACCATGTGCTCGCGGGGCGAGCCACACCCAGGCCAGCGCCAGACAGGCCGTCTGCCCCGACTTTGTGGTCTGACTATATATGGAGAAGAAATAGCAGGTTTGAGAGTTCACCCCCTTGTAAGGCCTTCAGGGTTGAAGCCTCAAAAACCAGACTAAGCCTGAAAACAGCTGAGGAGCCACTTCCTCCCAGCCGGGATGATTACAGTGTAGAACAATGCAGCGACGCAAGAAACCTTCTTTTTTTAAAGCGCTGAGGTTTTCCTTCACTTGGCCAACACTCCCATCCTTCTTCCCTCAGCTTATATTTTGGGTTTTTAAACTCGTTTTTCTCAAGAAACCCCAAAATCAGACTGCAGGTTCTTCATCCGTCCCACAAACGCAGGTGAGCAGGTTCTGGAAAACTGATTGACAGCAGAGGATTAATTGCTGGGAGCTGAACGTGGCCGTTTAAAAGACGGGTGTCAGAGTATTACAGCAGACGCCGACGGTGTTCAGCTCGCGCTTCCTGGTCTGATGGAGTGACACCGGCGCACCAAGGAAAATGTCATCTTCCTGTCAATGACAGAGCTGTTAAAAAGCTCAGCTTCCTGTTCCGATAATGTCACCGCTGGCATTTCCTCAGCGTCGGCAGCTCAGGAATAGATCCACTCCTCCGCAGACAAGCTGCAGGTCTCTCTCTCTGTTGTGGTTCAGGTGCTCAGGAGTTAGCATAAACCCATCAGCAGAGGTGAGGAGTACCAGGCCACGAGAGACCTTTGTGGTTCCACCTTCAGAGCCAGAGAGGTACCCAGCGGTCCCACATGTGGAGCTGAAACTCAGACAGACACGGTGGCTCCAGGAATCCCTGAATGTTCCGGAGAGTCACGCCGACGGCTCTCAACACCTCCTCGGCGTTAGCGGTGACTCACCGGTTCTGAGAGCGGAGAAGGTCGCCGCTCGGCAGGCCGCCATTATCCTCTTCAACGGGCTGCACAGTCGGCAAATGTCTGCTCACCTTTACGGTAACTGGACATAATAGTCGTACCAACTACCTGCCTGCTACTCCTGACCCAGATGGAACCCGTCCAGAACATCTCTACTCCCGTCACACCTCTTCTGCCCACTCAGGTCCGCAGGTGCACAAACAACAGGATATTTGTCTGCATCCTCACCTAGCTCATTCAGGTAAGAATCGAGCTAGCAAACCCGCCCTCTGGGTCGCTGTTGCCCACATTGGAAAGGAGTACCGAGCCGGAACGCCCGCTTGGCGAATCGCGGTAGTGTCAGCAGTTACCATGAGAAGGGAACGGGCCCAAACCCTTTGCTAGAGCCGTCTGTTCCCGACGAGGCAGCCGCGTCCGACCGGCGCCGCTCTGCCCCGGTGGCAGCGCCGTCAGCCCTTTTGCTCGGCTCTTTATCCGTCCATAATGAGGGGCTCGGCGGGCACAATCGCACAGATTCCCATTGTGTTGGAGCCCAACTGGCGAAGCCTTTGTTTGGGATTTTCATGAAGGCCTCTGACACGTGGGCCGGTCCGAACCTTTGTCCACGGGCTCTGGCAGTTCAGGCGGACGAGTGCTGTCAGCTTAGTGTGGAGCAACTCGTTCGGGTTGCATGCTAATACAAACGGCTTTTCTTTTGAATCGACTGGTCCCGCGGATTAGACGCGTTTGCGTCCGGAGGACAATGAAGGCGATTTAATAATTTTATCGTCAACAATGGTTCGTTATATTCTCAGTTATGATGTCAAAACGAACAATTCCCGTCAAACAATGGGGATTTTTCTAATAATGCCCCTGATTGAAGTGGTAATAGCCAAAGTCGCCTCGTCTTTACAACCTCGACAATACGGTTGCGTTCAGAAATAAACATTCATCCCTCTATTAAAAAAGAAAAACACTGAAATATTGATTAGAGACACTTCACAGACATCTCGGCCATGTTTTACACCTCCGTCTGAGGCCGCTGCGGTAGCATTACAGGCTCCGCTTGCTGCGGTTCCGCTCCGGCGCCCAATCGCTCGCCGCCGCGGTCCTTGGCGAGTAAAACTGTCCCATCAGCCACTGCGTGTCAGTGTCACTAATTGGAAGGACTCAGCCAACGCTGCATAGCTTGATGCTCAAGGGCCGAGAAGGTCTCCTCGCCGGCGACCGCCGCCCACGCGTGACCAACCTGTGGTGCACTTCCTTCGTCAATAACACACACCGGGCCGACACACACCCGCCTGCTCAGCCCTCGCCACTGACACACACACACACAGTATCACACCAGTTCATAGACTGGCCAAATAAAGGCGACGCTGATGTGATGCAGATGTTTTTTAACGTGGGGAAACAGCGACTGCAGCTGTTGCGCAGCCTCACGACGGCAGCATCTGTTGCTCTGAGCCTCTTCGTTAATTCTAATTTACCCCCCCGACGCCTCGCATTAGCTCTCCATTTTTTTGGCGTCTTCTCGTCGTGCCGCAGCAAATCTTCGCCGCCTTTGTTGCCGGCTGGCGCCGCTCACTCCCGCTGACATCTCGCAGCCTTTACAACATCCCTTTTGACGCCGGAACCAAAAAGGAGCCGGTTCAAACCGGAGCGACGGCAGAGGGGGGCGTCGGCAACACGCTCGGATAACAGGAAGTTTTGACAGAAGAGCAAAGCCGGCGTGCTTTCTGATTGGGGAAGAAGCGGCGCTCTGATGCTCAGCCATAAACAAACACGCGCTCCACTTTGACAGGAATGTTTGCGCTGCCAGTTCTAATGTCTGGCGTTCAGCCGGCAGCGGATCGCAGCCGAATCCCGTTGATCTCATCATTCTAAATGATGTCACAGCTGTGATGTTTGAAACGAGCGAAACTAAAATATCTGAATTCCTTCGTCACTTAACGCGATCTGACTTCTGTCAGATTATTCATGGGATTAACAGCAGTTATCTGATTATGGGAAATCAGGATTTCTCCGAAGGCGTTCGTATTTAGATCTTTGTCGAGGCCAATTTAATGGATTCCTAATGAGGAGGATCCACCACCGGTGCCACAGAGGCAGCTAGACCGGCTCATCAAAAAACACTTCAGGGTTCATTAGCATCATTTTTGACCTCCACAATGTTGTCCAGCTGCTAACGCGGTAATGACGAGCTTTAGGCTGGAGGCATAGCGGAGCAGGTACTCCTGGGGGTGGGGGGGGGACATCTATCGATCTGTGCCCTCGCGCTCTGCAATAGCAACTCTCATAAATGCTAACTCCACTTAGCGTGGTCCTCAGGTTTGGATCTCAAACCATGGTTGAGTTTTACATGCTTGAACTCCAGCAGTGCTCCATTTACAGCTGAGGTCTAGTTTTTATCTTGTTTGTATCACTCTGCTCCCTCCGTGCTCTGCTTTTAGCTACAATGCTAGCATGACTCAAGATAAAAATGCTACCTATAGTAAATGATCCAATAAGGGAAAAATGATCACATAAAGAGAATCTCCTCTAACCTCCGGCAGTAAATATTGATTTGAATACCCTATATGTTTGTGCCTGATCTAACCTTCTGTAGAGAAGAGCCCCACAGATGACCCTGTGAAGATAGCTGCTACGTGGCCCGCATGCTAGTGCCGCGCTTTCATTCCTCGAACTCTCTGCCCTTCGCCAGCGAGATATTCACAAATGGAAATTTTAAACGACTGCCTTTGACAGAACAGCGTAGAAAAATGTGTTTATAGAGTAAACAGGACCGTTTTATTCAGGGGAAAACCCGTCACACAAAGCTCCACTGTGCTCGGCCGCTGGAGCGTTCGGACGCTCCACACCTGGAATGGCAGAAACAGAAGTACAGGAAGTGGCACTTGGCAAAGACGGGATTTTAGAACAAGGAGACGGCTGAGGAATGAAAGAGGGAAGCGGCGGCGTGTGAATGTTTCCAACCACACGCGGGGCAGCGAGGCCTCCCGGAGCATCGGGGACGCAACACGCGGCTACGGAAGCGCTTGACGTGCGTGCGGAGAGCTTCGCCACACAGCTCACTGACTAGCCACTAAGTAGCCTTGCTAATCCTCCTGGTCCCACCTTTTCTCCCTCGTCAGCTCTTTTACCCGCTGACAGCCCGGCGACCGAGTCTTCCTCCTCATCACGGACTCTCTGTCTCTTTCACACCAGTTAATAGCCTCCATGAGGGCAGCCAGGGTGGCGACCTCTGACCCCTGGCAGCCAAAGCTCCAACCCCAGAGCGGAGAACTCCGGGGCCTCTCTGGATTAACCGCTCCTGACAGCTCATATTTCACACATGCCGCTGTTAAAACCCTGCGGTTCAACGCAGAATGTCTTTATTTTAGAAGCGTTTGATTGCTCAGCAGCTACGGCCGGACCACAGGAACGACTCTCGAGGTCGCTCGTGGTGTCCCGCCATTGGAGCCTGTTTTGGACAGGGAAGCAGGACCCAGAGAACGGAACCGGGACTCTCTGGATAGTCGTGACAAATTCCAGCAAATTCGTAGGGAAAGATGAAGAAAAAGCCTTTGATCTATGAACAAAGCAGAAGGAATGGGATGATGATGGCCCAAGAGTGATGAGGAGGAGGATGGAGGGGCCTTCCTGGGCCTGGGAGAACCTTCAGGGTTGTCTGTGGGCCCGTATTTAATTGGCAGGCCAGCGAGCGCCTGGGTGACCACCAAGAAGGACTAGCGGAGATGACCAGAGGGCAGAGCAGGCACGCCACCACATGGCACTAGCTTCCTCCCACAACTGCCATCCCGGCCCTTCCCGGGCCTTCCCACCACCCCACAGGCCATTCCATCTGCTTCTCTTCTCCCTGCTCTCATTAAGAGGACGGCTGGCTGAGGACGCGGCGCCGCCACACACACCCGAACAGGGCAGGTGCCGGGCTCCCAGAGGGGCCCTTTCAGCAGGGCGGCGCCGCGCTGACCCGGCAGGGAGAACCTCAACTCCGGGTTCAGGAGGCTCCGGCGTGGGCAGATTCAGCTCCCGACCGCTGCAGAGCGTAAAGGATAAAATATTGATCGTGACACACTGAAGGTTTCGCTGGCGTTCCGACAGGAACCCCTCGACACGGCGAGATCCAGAGAAAACAGCAAAAGGCCGTTTTATTCTAAGGCTTCGAAAGAACCTCGGAGTTTGTTATAACGACCCGGCGGAATGTTTGCTGCTGTCATCCAAACAAAACTGGGGGTGGGGGGAGGGGAACCACTGGCGCTCGCCCCCCCTCCCTTCCTGAGGAGGCGGTGTGTGTGTGTGAGTGTGAGTGTGTGCGTTCCCCAGCCACAAACACGCAGCTCGGTCATCCCGGGCCTGCTCGCCATCTATTATGGTCTGTTTATTTAAGTCCGGCGCTGCAGACAAAACAGTGCGTTTGATCGGAACAGCCTGGAGCTGAAGGAGCCACCCGACCTTCTCTGGCGGGACCACGCAGCTAAAAAGGAACCCTGGAATGACTCGAGGATAACAGCGAGTAGCACGGACGTTAGCGGGCCGGACGGACGGAACCAAGCCGGGTTGCAACCGGTCCCGGCATCCTCCCGTCTTATCGCCCTGCTCCCGCCGAAGGTTCAACTGGTGCAACGCTCTAAGCAGAACTGGACTCGGCACTGGCGTGAACGTGGCAGCGCTGTCCTGTGGTCGCTCATTAGGCCAAATTCTGCAGCCCAGCAGGGGTCCGCGGCGCTGGTTGAAAATAGCTAGCAGCTCCGAGGGCTAATGGAAGGTCCTGGAAGTCCTTCTGCCCAGCTGAGTGGCCCCAATTCAATTGTTTCCCTGCAATTTGAGGCTGTGTGTTAAATATGTAGGACAAATGAACCCCCCCACCCCCCCCCCACCCCCCCGCTGGGCTCCGTCTCATGAATGAATAACGGTGTTAATCAAGGCGGGCTTTGTTCCTCGGAGCCGCACGCCAAAACGAGCGAGGCGAGCTGACCTGACCCCCGCCGCTTCATCAGCTCCACACAATCCGCGTGCAAATCAGTTCACCTGTAATCAAAACCAACAGAGAACTGGGCCGAACCGGGGCGGCCTCCAGCACAGCTTCCCCCACAACCGCTGCCAGGAAACCGGGAAAAAAGAGGCGTGAGACGAGTCTTGGAGGTGCGACAGCAAGAGGAGAGCGGCGGCGAGGTGGCGGCGAGCTGGCATGAATTATTAACGGCGGCTCCTTATCCCAACAAGGCTTCACCTCAGCAGCGACAGAACCAGGAAGTGATTAAGAGGGGACTCTCCGCTGACTCCATTAGGTCCAATTCCGCATGTTCCTTTTTAATTCGCCGACTCTTCCTGCCAACGCTCGTCTCAAAACTGCCATTTTGAAGCGCCGCCACCGATCAAATGGAGTGTTTTCGAAGGAAATATCCAGATAACGGAATTACAAATGGACCCCCTGATACCAGATACCTGCATGCTTCCATTTCCTGCCTTAAAGATCCACTTTAGGGGCGGGAGCCGCTCACGTGCGCCTTGTTACCCAGCCTCATTTAAACATTCTGCCGCGGAGCCACGGGTGATGCTGCCCCTGTCGAGCCCGGGGGCAATAATACCAGCACTCATGCATTTTTCACACCTTGGCAGGACCACATAGGCCGAGCGCGCGGTTCCTACGCCGGCGGCCCGCGGAAGTGCAGCGTGTTGGATTCTGCGGCGCCGCGGGAATACGAACGCCGAGGGTGGGAGAAAACAGTGAAAAAACACCCCCAACCTGGAGTCCTTGGGGGAGAGGAAGCATTGAGAGGAGAAAACAGCTAGCATATGAGGCATTTGTGGTGGGTGGGGGGGACGGCGGTGGGGGGGGGGGGGGGTGATGGGAAGGGGAATATGCCTGTGGCAGGCCAAGGCAACCAAACCAGCTCATTACTGGCCTAAGCACACAGAGACATGAAGACAGGGGGAAAATAAAAGCTGAAAACATGCTGCAGCACAAAGGGGGGGGCGGGGGGGGGGGCTGATGGATGAGAGGATGTTTGGTGTGTGCGTGCGGTAGCATAGCGTCGTTACGGCGATTTCATCACTGCGTGACAGCAGCACATTTGGGAGTGGGCCGTCGGGGCGGGCTGTCTCTGGGTCAGCGCCCTGTTAGCGGGGGCCGCACGCTCCTCTAACGAGACCCCCCCCCCCCCCCCCCCCCCGGAGAAAAGGAGCCTTCCGCCCCCAAAACTTCCTCCACCAAACACCTTCCTGGTTCTCTCAACTTCATTTCCGTCCATCCAGCGCTCTCATGTTGTCTCATCGTCCTCATCCTGGAACGCTCCGTGACTCCTCAGTGGTTCCCGCTCCGCAGCCCCCAGCGGTGGCGAGCCCAGCAAAGACACCTCCGCAGGGCGCCACCGCTCCGAGGACCGCGCACGCCGCCTCGCCCCCCTCCCAGCTGTGGTGCGACGCCGTCTCGGATAAAATCCGGGATGAACGTCAGCCATCAAGATGTTTCCTTCAGAAACAAGAAGCAAAACACTGGTACGAGCAACAAACCCAGCGGGAGGGAACGCCGGTGGCCCCGGGGTGGGCGGATACGGATTATTATTCCGGAATTTGGATTAGTGTCATCGTACGTGATGCTGAACCAGCCGGTGAAAGGCATCGTCCTCCGGTCATGTGATCAGGGAAAGCTGATCACATGACCGGACGTTTTAAATGAGCGTTTTTAAACGACCTCTTATCGACCCTCATTACCTGTGACCTCAAACAGAGGTCAAAGGGCACCGCGGTAGTCGCCCCCCAGGGGCAGATAAAACGGAGCAAACAGTCCCGTAAACAGAGACGCAGACGTTCAAGTCCAGTTTTAGGTTACCCGACCTCCCCCCCCCAGGCCAGGCGGGGGGTGAGTTACCCCCTGAGCCGTTGGTCATGTGACACAGCCAGGAACAAAGAGAGCTCAATTCAGCAGAGAGGCTGAGGCCCACAGCTCATCACAGCAGCACCCCCAATGGCAGGGCAGGACATGACATGCCCCCCCCCCCCCAAGAAGAGAGCTGAGGCAGGAAACCAAGGTCATGTGACTAATGCAGTGATCATTAATGGCCTTCGTTAATTACACAGATGTTGAGTAATCTGCTGCAGCCAGGATCCCTCTCCCCCCCGTCTCCCCCCCTCCCCCCACCTTCCAGATAAAGACAGAGTTAAATAGGCTGGGGGGGGGCACAGAAAACCACCTGGATTAGAGGCTCTGCTCCATGTTGTCAGCTGATCTCAGGTCAGAACCACCTGAGTTCTACGTAACAAATGTTGATTATTATATGAACATTTCTGTTCTGTTGAAGACGTGAAAATCCATGAAATCATGAACCCAACAGCCCCAAATTGAATTATGTTATTCTATTATTGCTTGTGTGATAATTGCGCTATATTTGGGGGGGGGGGTGCTGTAGTAATTAGCAGTTTTACGTTATTAACATCATAATACTTTATTTCATGTTTTATTGGACACACTGTCGTCTAATTGCTGTAATTACTGGGGTCTAAACCATGAAATGGTAAATGATTGTAGTAAAAATCGAACCTTTAATCAAGCGCACGCTGCCAGTTCAGTCATTTGGGGCTGAACAGTGAAATCAGGTGGTGCTTGTTGCCCCCCCCCCCCCCAACACCCAATAATGACCTGGCATATTTCAGCCTCTTTAGCTGGAGCCAAATGGGCCCCTCAGGTGAGTCTGGAGCCCAGAACCTGATGATGCCTTGGTGTCCGTCCAGATCGGTGCACCTTTCCTCTGCCTTCTCTGTGCACGTGGGGGGGACGGTGGGGGGGGGGATTAAAGTTTCAAAATGAAGCTGAGGATTTTTCAAACAGCTTGACTGAGAATTAACGACATCATTCAAAGTAACGACTTCACGCGGAAGCCAAGATTAGAGCAGCTGTAATAAACCTGCGCTTAATTACACTCTGTGATCGATTAATAGGGTCTGCAGCGAGGACCGCCGCAGCCTTGGCCTCCAACATCACATAATGTCGCTCCCCAAACCGAACCCGAGCGAGGCCACGATGGGGGGGGGGGGGGGGGGTCCAGCTGCACCAGGAGGACACAGAGATCCACTGAGGATGACCTCAGACGTCCCACATCCAAGGCCAGGAAGGTCGGTCCCAACGATTATATCCAAGTTAGTATGTGTTCGGTTCTGAAGTGGCCACGCAGAAAAGCGCACGTGCACGTGCACGTGCTCAGACGTTGAGAAGCTCTAAAAGGAGAACAATGGCATGTAGAGGCATGACAGAGCAACAAGAGCCTCTCTGAGTCAGAGCCTGAGCAGGAGGATGTGGAGAGAGAGAGATGTGACAAAAGAGGAAGAGCGGGATCAGACCGGAGAGGCAGCAGCCGGAAGCCAGGAGATGCCGGGAGAGGGGAGACGACGTTCCCAGAGCTTCCCGGAGCTTCCTTATGAACCATTCTCCTGGTTATGACGAGGATGCAACACACACTCAGAGAGCCCCACTCCCACCCAAAACAGGGTTTTTAACCTTCTTCCACACACACACACACACACACACACACACACACACACACACACACACACACACACACACACACGCCCCTGGGCTCTGTTTTAAAGACCGAGGCCACCATGCTAACTGAACCACCTCCTCCCAGGATGCTCGCTCCTCTTCTGAACTCTGGAACTAAAGCAGCCCTACAGCGACAGCTCCTCGAGCCTCACTCGGGCCGCGGCGCTTGCACCCCCCCACGCCCCCCCCCCCCCCACCCCCCCACCCCCGTCCTGTGAGCGGCGTCCGCTGCTAACCCAGCGCGGGGCGGCAGAGAGGCGAGACAGATGGAAGTTGAGGAACGCTCTGGAGAAAATGCAGTTTTCCGCTGCTCCTTTTATCTCCCCCTGAATAAACAACGAGGCCCGGAGGGTTACTTTACAGCAGCTGGTCAGATGCTCCTCAATACCCCCCCCCACACACACCCCCCCACCCTCATCACAGCCTCACAGGGGGCCATCAGCGCCAAGAAGCAACGCTCGGCAACAGCTCTGTCAGGAAACCGACGCGGGGGAACTTTATTACCCCTCCGGACTCTTTCCAAGGGTTTCTGCCTCCTTCCTGTCGGCTCGTCCTTCTGCCTTCCCCAATCTCCCGATCCCTCCATCTCTCTCTAGATCCAAAAAAAACCAAAAGCAAGAGCCTGATCCCAGAACTGCTGCGGATCACGGCAGCGGGATCTATATTTCCCACTAAAATAAGGACGAGAGGCAATTAGAAGATGATCCGACGGCCCCTCTGACACCTCCAGTCAGAACCCGCCTCCATGGCTCCTGCTCCACTCCCCCCCCCACACACTCATCCTGTGTGGGTGGAAGTGAGCTGTGCCGGGCTCAGCAGCCACCCAGGCGCTCCCGTGTGTGGCCCCCCCCCCATTCCTGCCTCCGTGCGTCACGCTCCTGATGAGAGGACCCATAATTGATCGTGGTTACAGCGAGCGCTGGAGAAAGCTGCCGGGGGGGCGGATGAAGCCCCCAGCAGGTGCGTGTGCCTGCTCCCACCTGATGGTGGGGGCTCAGAACCATGTTTGCTGTCAGAGCTGCTCCCCGCCTCGACAGGCAGCCCCCGTCTTCACTCCCGGGGTGTCAGACGGCGCCGCTCATGGCGTCCGTCTCTGATCCAGACGCAGACAGAGGCGGCGGGATCAAACAGCCCTCGTGCAACTCTGATGCAACAACGGCGGCGTTGTGATGCGCCGATCAAAGCGGCGGCACGGCGTGGGCCCAGGTCATTTACGCCTCGTGGAGGGAGGGGGGGGGAGGGAGGTCTCCGACCTTTAGGGGGCCACTCCCACACATCCTGGGGGAGCTCCGGGTTTTCCAAGAAGGCAGTAGCTGGGAGGGAAACACAGGCTTCCCAAACCTGGATAAAACTACATTTCCTGGATTTGGTTCTTGAGCAGATATTAGCATGGGGGGGTGTGGGGGGGGGGGGCAACAGAGGCGCTCTCAGAACCTCACCTGCGTCTCAGTGTTGTGCTAATTACAGTAGGAGACAAGACGGGAGGGATTTGATGCCTCGCGCGCTCTGAGACTTCTGCTCCCACGTGCTCCAGATGTTCGCCACAGTGCTCCTCTACATGCCCCCCCCTGCCCCCCCCCTCCCTGCCCCCCCCCTGCTGCCGCCAGGCTTTGGTGGAGGCAGATCAGACGGAGACACAACAACCAGAAGTGACATCAAACAGAGGGCAGCTCCCTCGCCACCGCGGTGGGCGGGGCTTGGGCGTCATCTTCTATATGAAAGACCTGCTGACGATGTCGGAGGGGACGACGGGATCTACGCGGATTAAAGACGAGGGAATGCTGACGCACAGCTGTGCACGTGAAGGGAAGTGGGATAACGCCACCAGGAAGGCCAGCGTGTGCAGGCCGCCTTTGATCTTCCCGCTTTTTCTCCTCATCCCTCAAAGCGCTGCGGAAGGAGAACGATCCAGCCGAGCTGCCAACTTCCATGACAGAACAAGAAGGAGATGGATGAGGGAGAGCCGAGGAATAACGATATTAAAAAAGAAAACAACCTCAGGACAACAAACTGCTTCTCCTGGACTGGCTGCACCTGCAGAGGTGCTCATCCCCCGATGAGCCTCCTGATCCGGGCCCTCAATCACGTTCTAAGGCCTCCGCTCCAGTCTGCCCAGTGCAACATCCCATAATGCCTCCATTACACGTCAGACAGCTTATGTGCGTCAGGCGGAACGTCCGCTACATCCTCCGACACCACAGGCTGGAACGGCTGCTCTCAGCCCAAGATGGATCACAATCTAGATCTATTTTAGGGGACGGGACAAGGCCTTGGTGGGCCAGAAGATGAAGGCTTGGCAAAAGGGGGGGGGGGGGGTGCTCCGGGGGTCACGGGATGAGAGCTGGGAAGAACCATGGACGCAGGCAGGGTGAAACAACACAAGCTGGAATGTTGAGAAGCAGCAAATAATCTCCACGGGACTTAATGACAGTTTGTAACCTTAAGAGCAGAACGATGAGAAGATCCATCGTAGTTTAATCCCCAAAAGTCCTTCTAACGAGGCCCGAACGGGCATTTTCCCACTCCAGAACCAGGGGTTCCAGCGGTTTGGATTAAACACTATTGTTGCACAGTTTAGCCAATAAAGACACGTTTAGGCCCAAAAGCGATTCGCTCACGCTCAACAAATTTCCGTTCGGATTTTGTCTGTTTGGACGGCACATCGGATCCACCAGGGTCGATGTTCCTGTCCTGGGATTTTGATGGAAAATAAAACTATTTAAACTGCTAATCCAAAGACAATAAGACAATAAGAAGCTCTGCCGGCACCTCTCAGGAAAAGCTCCCGGTTCCTCCGTCCTGGTCGTTCCCAGTTTCAACCAAACGATCGTTTCCTGGATCCCAGAAGAAGAGAAAGACGAGAATGTGTGTGTGTGTGTGCATCCCATAAACACTTACACGAGCGACCCTGTGCTGCACGGCGCCGTGCACATGCGCCGTGCACGCGCGCAGGCCGTGACGCACTGAAAGTGCTTTAACCTCTGCAGCTTAGAGAATAAAAGTGGAAGCAATTGGCCCCCGAAAAACCCAGGAAAACACACTTGTTCAAGGCTCGTCTGGCTCTGTCACAATGACTCCACACACACACACACACACACACACACACACACACACACACACACACACACACTGGAGGAACTTGACCTTTTTTACCGTGTGTGTGCACAACCTCGTCATAAATTGCCTGTTGGCTGTGACGAGCGACTAAAGCGTCCTGGAACGTTGGTCTCTGGAGGTCCGGGTGGTCTGTGGAGACCAGGAGGAACCAACCAGCGGGGGAGGCCGAAAATAGAAGGAGGACGCCACGCCACAACCCGCCCCCCTCGTGACTCAACGTCCCCATCGTCACCACGAGGGCCCCAGATGAAACAAACACCGGGGGGGGGGGGGGGGGGCACACTCGGCATAAATATTTAAAACTGGGGCTTTTGGCTGACAGCAAACAGGACTACACGTTTTTTACCCACCCTTTGAGTATTTCTAAAAGGGGGGGGGGGGGGGGGGTTGCGTTCCCTCTTCAGCAACACTGTAGTTTTTAATTCTACTAAATTCCAGGAGTCCTTTGATGGCAGCCAGCCTTTGATGTGGGCTTATTGGAGGAAGGTGGAGGCCTGTTTCCCCGAGATACCCGGCAGCTCTCTCCTCCTATAGGAGCTTTAAATCGTCTTGGAGAACGGCCCACAAGCGAATCAGGAACCCAGACGCCGCTGCGTTATAGAAGAATCCAGGATTGTGCAGCGTTTCACTCAAGATTCCGTCCTGATGCCCCACCCCCCCCCCCCCCTCAGCGGTGACCAACTGCTGCACAGCTAAGGTCAAGTGTGCTACATGGTTTAAAGCCCCTCATTATTCCCCATAAACCCAGCTCCTGCAGGTAAACACTCCATAAACACGCTTCTGAGGAGGAGGAGATGACGGCAAAATGGGAGCTGGAGGGCTGGGGGGCAGGGGAAGGGGGGGGGGGGGGGGCACAGCACAGCAATTAATCAATTAGCTGGAGAGAATCAATACCCCCGCCCAGCTGGGCAGGATGACAGCACTCAGGGGTAATTAAAACTGTAACTATTGACACATCACGATGGATGGATGGATGGATGGATGGAGGGAGGGAGGGAGGGAGGGATGGATGGATGGATGGATGGATGAGGGATGGATGGATGATGGATGGATGGATGGATGGATGGATGGATGGAGGGAGGGAGGGATGGAGGGAGGGATGGATGGATGGATGGATGGATGGATGGATGGATGGAGGGAGGGAGGGAGGGAGGGATGGAGGGAGGGATGGATGGAGGGAGGGAGGGATGGATGGAGGGAGGGAGGGAGGGAGGGAGGGAGGGAGGGATGGATGGATGGATGGATGGATGGATGGAGGGAGGGAGGGATGGATGGATGGATGGATGGATGGATGGATGGAGGGAGGGAGAGAGGGATGGATGGATGGATAGATTATGGATAATGGATGGATGGATGGATGATGGATGGATGGATGGATGGATGGATGGATGGAGGGAGGGATGGATAGATTATGGATAATGATGGATGGATGATGGATGGATTATGGATAATGGATGGATGGATGGATGGATGGATTATGGATAATGGATGGATGGATGGATGGATTATGGATAATGGATGGATGGATGGATGATGGATGATGGAGGGATTATGGATAATGGATGGATGGATGGTGGATGGATGGATGATGGATGGTGGATGGATGGATGATGGATGGATGGATGGATGGATGGAGAGAGAGCGATCATCTTAGCACGTCTTAGCACGAGCGCGAGCGAACATGCTAACGAAGAACATAGTTCCCCCCCAACAGGTGTGAGCTGTCTGCCCCTGGGGGAGCAGCACATGGGTTCACATCCCAGTGACATTTCAAAACTCTGATTTAAAGCTAGCAGTTAATTAGCAATACGCCGCCACATATACGGCTAAGTTCTCCCCCGCCGCCGCTCCGCTCCGCGCCGCTCCGCGCCGCTCCGCTCCGCGCCGCTCCGCTCCGCGCCGCTCCGCGCTGCTCCGCGTGGCTGCAGAGAGCTAATGAAAAACAGCCTTTGGAATATCGGGTGTTTACACGATGTTTGGAAGCAGTCACAAGTACATTTCAAAAGCAATATCAGAGTGATCAGTGCAGAAGCACCAGCGGAGCAGAGCGCCCCCCCCCCCCCGCCCCCCCCCCCCCCCCAAAGATGCTAGATGTGCTCTGTTTAAGCAAGCGTGGCTCCAGTCCCCCCGAGAGCGACTCGCCAGCATCAAAAAGCACCAAAACAAGGAATCAAGCAGCTCATTTCTTAGCTAAAAGCTGCTCTTGAACGTGGTGGAACGGAGCGGAGGCTGATCCTGGATCCACGCTACGAAGGCGCCGCGGCGCTACACGCTAGCGGCGCGGCGCTACACGCTAGCGCCGCTACACGCTAGCGGCGCGGCGCTACACGCTAGCGCACGTAGCATCAATCGGGGCAAAGTTCAGCCTTTGGCTAATTACACGAGATGCGGAGCGACAGCAGCTGCAGCGGAGGAGACGTCTCGTTCACTGGATCCTTCTCTCCAGGAGCCCAGCCTGTGGGGGTGGGGGGGGGTGTTTGGGGGTGGGGGGGGGGCAGGAGAACGAGGCAGCTGAAACACATGTTGACTATTGAATGCATCATTTAGCGCAGCTCCGCGCCTACAAACACAACGAGATGTTAACAAGAGTCCACATCAGTTCGACCCGCTGGAGACGAGGAGCCGCAGCCAAACAGGAAGTGGGCGCGACCATCAGCTCTCCCCCCCCCCCCCCGCCCCCCCCACACCGCCAGTCGGCCCGCGTCTCTTAAAGCCGCTTTGCGTTGGTCCCGTTCTGGTTTTCGGCTGCTCGCCCGGATCCGAGTCGGCAGCAGCGTGAGCCAGAACGCCCGGAAGGTTCCAGAGTCTGCAGGTACCTCCTGCGGCGTCGGGTCGTGTGGGTCGGCTCAACACCCCCAGATTCCCAGGCTGATCCTTATCAAGCTCCCTCCTTCCGGCTCCGAGCGCGATCCATGAAAGGGAGAAGGTGTCGGGAGGTTGTTCCAACTGGGAGAGCCGGAGCTAATCACCTCCCCGGTGTTCTGACCAGCAGATCTTTGCTCCTCCCACCATTTTATGGAACGTTTGGTGCTCAGATCGGACTCTGGTGCTTGGCTGGAGACCAGCCCATTAATCTCCCGCTCCACGACTCCCACACGAGTGCAGGGAAAATAAAAACGATCGGAGACGCGGGCCTCATCTTTTCCGGCTTATCCAGGTCGGGAGGGGAGCCGTCACCAGGGCTCCCGGACTCATTTGGAGTTCCTCATTTAAAAGAGCTCCGGGAATGAAGATAAAAGGAAGCGATTACTGCCACAGGTGGTCCTCACCTGCGGGCTGGAGGCGGGGCCTGTGAGGGGCGACAGGAAGTGGAAATGGAAAAGTGGTGGAGACCCAAATGAATAAAGACGTTCCTTCCTCTCATAATCGGTGACGAGCGGCTCGGAACGGCGAGGTCATCGAGCCGCCGACGCCGCGCGCGCTAATAGTCCCGCTCATTCCGCATTATCGTCATGTAAAGCATAAAAATGCCCCCCCCCCCATCGTCAAGCGGAAGCGCCCCACCAATCAAAGTTGGGGCAATTACCGTCCCATTCCGCCCTTTCAAACGGCCACAGCTGCTTCCTCCGGTCCGAATCCACGCATAATTGCGCACGGCAGCATATGGTTACGGCTGATTAATCCAACCGGGGACGCAGCTCCCATTATTCCTGCATGGAATGGGTAAATAGTCAGCACATCCAAGAGCTGGATAGATGGTTAATGGCATGGGGGGGGGCAGGGGGGGGGCGGCGGGGCTTTGATGAGGCTTCTGTTGGAGACGGCGCCGTCAGAGTCATCGATTCTGCCGCCGAACCATGCGGAAAAAGAGGAGCCGTCCATTTTAACTCTGGGGGGGTCCCCCCCCCATCCCTGGAGGTGCCCCCCCCCATCCCAGGAGCTCCGTGCAGGAGCCATCGCTTGCTTCACCCAGCGTTCCGGGGGGGGCGTTAAGGCTCGTCCTGGTCGTGAACCTCAAGGGCGTGCGCCCCCCCCCCCCCACGTGTACGTGCACATATTCTAAACACTCCTTAACAGTCTGAGTGCACGGAGGATCTGGCTGGGGTCAGCAGTTACGGAGGTCAGAGGTCATTCCAGGGCCAATCAGGAAGTAGAGAGAGGCTCGGGTTCCCGACGCCGCGGCGATCCCTCACTTCCATCCAGCCAGACGATGCACGTGACTGGTAAACAAGCCTTGACTCCCCCCCCCCGACCCCCCCATAACCCCCCCTCCACCCCCCCCCATGCATAATGGACCTCCTTCAAACAGCGAGGGACGAGTTCAAGTCCATAATCTCCTCCGCACCTCCGGCTTATTACTCCTGGAAGGTCCCTTTGGATCCCTATTGAAGGACTTTTACACGGCAAATCACACTCGCGGCTCCACGTGGCTGAAATATAACGTTGGACCTGCGGCCGGGGGGGGTCGTGGGGGGGTGGTGTGTGTGTGTGTGTGTGGGGGGGGGTTCCTCAGGCGCTGACAGAAACAGGGAGGCTAAACTTTAACGACTTCAATCAAACCTTTGCACATAACCTTCATGCAAAAGCTCCATTGTTCTCTCTCGCTCACACACACACACACACACACACTCACACACACACACACACACACACACACACGCACAGAGTTAAAAGCTGCGACAGCACCAAAGCAGCGAGTTCTCAGCGTCGGAGGATAAACGCGACCACCTGAAAAATAAAAGGTGCAGAAACATCCGAGCTCCGTCTCGACAAAACTCGGAATTCCGTTCCGAATGTGAGACGTCGGGGCCACAAACAAGAACCCCGACGGGGCAATTACTGCTTGGCGAGTAATCCTGCCTCCACAAAGGGCGAGCGCGGTGATCAAAGGAGCCATTTTGGGACGCGTGGGAAAAACCAGCCGTTTGATGGTTGTTGACTTGAGCCGGGACCTAAACTGGGACACAAAGCTGCTCCGTGAGCACGGGGCCGTCGAGGCCAGGAGGTCCGTCAGTGCCGACCCTTGTCCTTGTGACTGAGGACTCCCAGCGGGCCCCCGCGGCCCCTGTTCCCGGTTCACGGACAAGAGAACTCCAATTAATGTCCAAGGTGTTTGTGTTCTGGTCGTGCGGCCGCGGCGTCCAAGAGGGAGGAGGAAGAACAACGCCGAACCTTTTTAATCCTCATTTTAAGCTCTTGGACTTTCAGAAATGAAATATAAAAAAAAAAAAAGCGGCTTGCGTCAGGAAGCGAGCGCAGATCCGGCGCCGAGTCCGCTGGGTCGCCGCCACCTTCTGAGGAGGAAGCCGGTGGCGCCGGCCTTCTGTCACCTGGGCCACGTTAGGACGACCTTAAGGAGCCACCTACCTAGGCCGTGTTCACGCCTTTTCCTGTAGCGCGCTAACGGTACAGCTAACCTTAGGAGACCCTCTAGAGGAGCAGGACGCCGCTAACCCAACGATGCTAACTGAGCGGCGCTGCTGCTTTATGGCGTATGATGATGGAACCGTCTGAGAATGAAGGACGGGAGAACGGCGGCGACGGGAGCTGGACGCCGGCTGAAAAGCTGAGCTGGACATTTTCCCCCCACTGCAAAGTTCCAGACGTCCCTCTGAGGAATCCACCACCGGACTGAGGCCATTAGCTTCCTCCCGAAAGCTAACTGCAGCAAGTTGTGACCTTCTGCTGAAGCCGAAGGTTTTTATTACTTCTTTAATCAGCAGGCTCGGCTGGCCGCGCGGGAGCGGCGTTCCCGAGCCTGTCAATTAAGACGTGCATCTGCAGTCCTGAGACGCTCCCGGCCCCCCCGCCGTCTGTCGCTAACATCTCAATCCGTCCTCCGTCCTGCTGCAGCCTTGGTCAACGCAGTCGCGCCGCCTTCAAATCATCCTGTAAATAACAGCAGGAAGTCGACGGGCGGCCGAGAGCGCCGCTACAGCTAGCAGTGTCCTGGCAATCTGGTGGGGCTGTTGTCTGAGGCGGGTAGTAACCGAGCTCATGGGAACTGGTAAATAAAAACAACAACAAACAGCAGCGCCTGCCTGAGTCAGCCTGGTGACCTTTGCTCGCCGCCATGGAAACGGCTCAATAACCACAACAGACGTTACACACAGCCATAAATGCAGATCCCTGCGTCTCATTAAGAGTGGGCGGAGCTAAAAGACCCCCATTATCACCGTGGTATCAGCATCCGGCGCCGCCAGCCACCAAACCTCTTCACCACCATCGCTACACGGCCGGGGCAAGAACCTGGTGCGTGTTAGCCCGCTGGCTAGCTGCTGTATGCTAACGGTCGAGGAACCGAAGGCACCTGCAGGAAGTTCTTGATTAAACCTGAACCCACGCGTCTTCCTACGCATCTCCGTCCTTTCTGAAAATGTAATATTGCAATTTCGGAATGTGCGGAACAATAAAGTGTGACGTCTTTTCCCAAGGTTGGAAACATTCCCATCACAAAAGTTTCTCGCCGCCGACAATAAAACGCTTCATTGCTTCATTAATCCGCGTGAATCTCGTATGCGACTTTTCTCAAATGAAGATCACAAAAGAGGGAAAACTGTCAAACGTCTTTCTGTCTTTCATGAACAGACCGAAGAGCAGATGTCGGATTCCGGAGCTGAATCCGGAATGATCTCAGTCCTCCACCGCTCATAAAAGAATGACTCACATCAAAGACCGAAGGTGGCTTTGATCAATAATCCACATTGTGTTCACGACGTCTGTGGCTGCAAACAGGCTGGACACACACACACACACACACACACACACACACACACACACACCTAAAGGAAACCAGAGAGCCGCAGAGGTCTGATGCGACTCTGGAAAAGCGGCGTTTCATCCGAAAACCTTGAATCGAGGCCAGGCCACGCCCCCTTTTCGACGCCCTTGACAAGAATCCGTCCAGTTGTGTTTCCTCCTCGCCAGCTTCGCGTCGCAGCCCTGTAATTTAAACCCACTCTCATCCCAGATTTAAACGCCCTTGACTCATATTATGTCAGGGCACGCTGCCCCCCCCCCATCCCCCCCGCTGTCACAACCCCCCCTGACGGATGTTAATCTGAGAGCGACGCCACGGACGGAATCATCCTCGACTCACTGCGGAGCCCCGGCAGTACGGCCGCGGCCGGTCCAGCTAATCTTCAGACGCTGAGTGGCGCAGACGGATGCGTGCTACACTTGACCCCCCCCCCCCCCGTCCCCCGTCCCCCCCCCAGCTGGACCCAGAGCCAAAATAGACACTTGAGGAATGACAAAGCCAGCAGGCGTGCCCGGCATTGTCTCGGCACCAGCGCTGTAAATGGGTAGAAGGTGGGAGAGGGGGGGCGTGTAGCGCGAGTCAAGCAGCTAAGCTAACGCCTCGAGTGGGACCCGAGTACATGAAAGACACAGGAAGCAGTTTGTGCTTTCATCTTCGGGCCCCCAGTTCAGCTCCGGACCTCAAAGCGAGGGAAGGAAGAAGCCCGAATTCCTTGACCATCAGGAACCGGAGCGCGCGTGTTTGTTAGCGCCTCCTCGGAGTGACAGCCCCGACGCACGACGCTCCGACCCCGCACCCTGATGGAAGCGTCCACCTAGCGTCCAAGAGCCGTTTCGGCGGACTGGTCATTAAAATGTGGCAAGCGGCGGCGCAGGCGTCCGCCCGGAGGCGCGCTCCTCGCCTGCTCGTGTTCTTTAATCAGCGCATGGAGACACTGCGGCCCACACAGGGGTCACTGACGACGGCCCAATTACATCCCCGGATCTACTTTTTGAGCGCGCCGTAATCCGAAGGCCGCCGTCGGAGCGTTCGCTCCCGGCTTCCTGGGGGCTCCGCTGCTTTAAGCAGCCTCTTATTTAAGTTGCTCGGTTAAATAAGCCGTGAGGGATGGCGAGGGAGACGGGACACAAATTAAAAATGAGACAGCAGGGAGAGTTATGGAGAGGCAGCCGTGGTGTCAGAATTCCTAATCCCGGGAGGCAGGCGTGTTATCAATCTCCTGGAAATGTCAGGCCCTCATGAATGATGGATATCTGGCATGTTTGTTTTATTCACCTTCTCGACATGCCATTATTGAGCCAGCGCCACCCGGGTGGACTCAGACTCTGTCCGGAGAGGGGACGCTCCCGTCCTGACGCCAGGCAGCAGCGCCTGAATCCCAATTCCCTGCCCGGAGCGGCGCGCGGCGGGCGGGCTGACGTCACGGAAGTCAGCACCTTCAAATCCGCCATAAAATTCCTCAGTTATGGAGTCAAACGACGGCCGTCTGAGGAGCCCCTGGAACCTCCTGGAGGTCCACCACCTTTGACCGTTGATCACTGGGTCCTCAACTCCAGGAAGTTGAGCTTTTCCATCACTAATAAAATCATGGAAGCACTTTACAGGAAACCCTGCAGGCCTGTCCTGGACCCTACTGGGTACCAGGCCCTCCATCACGGTCTCCACGGGAATATTCTTGGAATTGCTGCGCTTGGTTTTGGATTCATTCCCCAACCAAAGAGGAGGATCATTTCGGCAGCGCACAAATGTCACGTTCAAGTCTCGCGTTTGCTTCGGTGATTGACTTTTAATTAAATTTGGATTTAGTCGGTCTCCGCGTGAACAATGCCGCTCTGCCGGCGTTTAGAGGTCAAACCGGAAAATGCTGCTGCGCTCTCCCAAATCTCACGACGAGACGGCGCGAGACCAGCGCCTGACGGGCCGCGACTGTTCCGACAACTTAAAAGTTCAGTTTGAGGTGAAATTCACCGACGAGCGACGTTAAAGGAGCAGAACAGCGCGTGAGAATAACCGACGCACGGCACCATCGGCCGGTACCGCCGAGCCGCGACGCGCGCGGGGCGCATCTCCGACACCTCCTTCCTACCTTGAGCTCCGGCGGAGAGGACGTAGAAGGAAAAGTATAAAATCCATGTGGCGCGCCACATCGATCCTCGCCGGGAGACGGCAAACATTGTCCCAGGCCGGGGCAGGCTGGTCAACAAGTGCCCGGTGAGCGTGCTGGAGGAGCGGGGGGGGGGGGGGGGCGCTGGACGGCCCGGGGCTGCTGATGGCAGAGAAGCTGCGGAGCGGCGTCCGCTCCGGGCCGGAGTCTGGAGCGTAAAAGCGGGTCCCGGCTCCTGTTTCTCCCGATCCGTCAGTGCGCGCGCTTCAGCTCCGCAGACCCGGGGTGGTATTCTCCCCCGCGCCTCTGAGTTCTTCAAGTGATGCAACTCACTCACGCGAATCCAGGTTAGATCCAAACCGAGTCCATTTCAGCGGCGCACCTGTGAGAGAGACGCCGCGCCGCAGACTTCTTCATCCACTCTTCCCTCCGCTGTCCCTTCATTCAAACTTCCCCCTCCTCGCCTCCTGCATCGGTCCGATTCCGCTTTATTTCCAAACGGCGGGGCAGACTTGAACTCGAACGTCCCCCCCTCAGCGCGGTCTGTCAAGGTCGGCGGTTCAGTTTGACGGGAGCGCGGGGAAGTTGCGCGGAGAATGCGGCTCTGCGGGCGCACCAGCTGGCAGGTCGTCACGCCGTCTCGCTCGACGCCAGCCGTGGAGGAGAGCCCGGCTGCCGGAGTGCGTTTATTCAGGACGAGTCCCGGGTGTTCTGTGAGGAAAACCTCGGATCGTGGCGCGCTGGCAGCGCAGGTCGCCACCAAGCGGCCGTGCGTAAAAGCGCACTCCACAGAGCCAAGCAGCCTGTTCCACATCATCAGGTGGCGGGAAGAACGCGTCTTTTGTTAAAAATGATGGAAGGAACAGGCGTCCTGTGTTGGCCGGGATTCAGAGTGACACCCGCTGCCCGAGGAGAAGGAAACGACGGATTTATTGACCGTGTGTGTGTTTTCCTTAACCCGCCTCAGCATCATTTTGCTTGATTCTGTGTGTTCATGCAGAAGCCTGCCAAGCTGCGCAATGTATGCGCATGACACGGATAGAATAAGACACAAATGGCTGTGCTAAGTTTCCACACGGCACAGGCTCAAACCTCTGCTGTTATATTGTCGGGGGGGGGGGGGGGGGGGAGAGATAGCGTGACTGAGCTGAGCTCTCTGAATTGACAGTATCAGTGGAGCAGAAGCCAGAGGACAGAAGGAGCACGACGGAGCGAATGTTCCCGTCCTGGAAACAGCAG
Organism: Takifugu ocellatus; assembly: GCA_027382335.1. Lineage (NCBI taxonomy): Eukaryota > Metazoa > Chordata > Actinopteri > Tetraodontiformes > Tetraodontidae > Takifugu > Takifugu ocellatus. The sequence continues at coordinate 78,160 of JAPVLW010000096.1, forward strand.
AAAGTCGCTCCGCTTCCTGTTTGCAAATGTTGTGCGTTCTGTCCGGTTTTCTCCCCTTGTTGACAAGAGGAAGAGCACAAAAGCAGATTCATTAAAGCAGCAGCTGAAATCAGGGAAAACGACCCCCCCCCGCTGGGCTGCTCAGGGACCCGAACCTGAGGTTTTAAGGACTCTAAACTGAGAAGGAGCCAATTTACAGACTTCCTGGACCAAGTTTTATCCTTCTTTTCTGCGCAAACAGCATCAACACCCCCCCCCCCCCCCATGTGCCAAAGCTGCTGTTAATGGTGATTCAGGGTTATCTGCTGGGGCCACTCACAAGGTTCCCTGAGGCCTCCCAGGTTGCCCCTTTCACACCAGCACCAAAGCAACCAAGTCTCATTAAGTGCACACGGCGGCCTGGGGGGGGGGGGGGGGGGGGCAGCGCGCTCATAAACACACGATCAGTGTTTCAGGGTGCTCCAGAGGTCCCACAGAGGTCCCACAGAGGCCCCACAGGTCCCACAGAGGTCCCACAGAGGTCCAGCAGGTCCCACAGGTCCCAGAGGTCCCACAGAGGTCCCACAGAGGTCCCACAGAGGTCCCACAGGTCCCACAGAGGTCCCACAGGTCCCACAGAGGTCCCACAGGTCCCACAGGTCCAGCAGGTCCAGCAGGACTGGAGTATCCACAGTTCTGTCACATCTGCCGCTCTCAGACACGCTCGGTTTCATCTGCGTCGCTGTTTCAAGTCGGCGGCGTTTTTTGCTTCCTGGCGGCTGCCAACTTTTCCACATCAGGAATCCGGAGTCACAGAAGGATCTGGATGAGGTGCAGGTTTGTGGTGGGAAGGCTGAAGCTGACCCAGCCTCACAGCAGACAACCCTGGCAATCGCTCCTTTTATCCGTTCTTCAAGTCCTTCAGAAACGTCACCCAAATCTGTCGACATCCTTTCTTGTTTCCCCCCAAAGCCTGATGAAAAATGCATGTTCCACACACAGAGGCAGAGCTGCTCTGGAATCTCAGCAGGAAGTTCAGCACCGACAATCAGGAGCTGCACCCGTCTCATTCCTACCAGGACAGGGGGGAGAGGCCCCCTGAGGTGAAGCGCTGCCTCCTGAGACCTGGGGGGAGGGGGAGGGGGGAAGGGGAGGAGAAGGGGGGGAGGGGAAGAGGGTGAGGAGGAGGAAGGGGGAGAGGCCCCCTGAGGTGAAGCGCTGCCTCCTGAGACCTGGGGGGAGGGGGGGGGAGGAAGAGGAGGAGAAGGGGGGAGGAGGAGGGGGAAGAGGGTGAGGAGGAGGAAGGGGGAGGAGGAAGAGGAGGAGGGGGAAGAGGGTGAGGAGGAGGAAGGGGGAGGAGGAAGAGGAGGAGGGGGGAGAGGCCCCCTGAGGTGAAGCGCTGCCTCCTGAGACCTGGGGGGAGGGGGAGGGGGGAAGGGGAGGAGAAGGGGGGGAGGGGAAGAGGGTGAGGAGGAAGAGGAGGAGGAGGAGGAAGGGGGAGTAGGAAGAGGAGGAGGGGGAAGAGGGTGAGGAGGAGGAAGAGGAGGAGGGGGGAGAGGCCCCCTGAGGTGAAGGGCTGCCTCCTGAGACCTGGGGAGAGGGGGGGGGGAGAGGAGGAGAGGAAGAGGGTGAGGAGGAGGAGGAGGAGGGGGAGGAGGAAGAGGAGGAGGGGGAAGAGGGTGAGGAGGAGGAGGAGGGGGGAGGAGCTGACCTGCTGACCAGTCCAGCTCCAGCTCCAGGACTTCCCAGCCTCGATGAGTTCCCCTGGGAGCCTTTGAAGAGTCTCCCTGGTTTCCCACCTGCGGAGACGCAACACTTCCGTGTCACATTCCCAGCAGGGAGGCTAAATTGCATTAAGTGTGTTAAAATGGAATATTGTGACATTTACAATATATATATATATTAAAAAAGTGACAGACTCATTTATGCGAGCGTCTTTAATCATGAGTGTTTTGGCAGGAATGAAAATTGGAGGAATGAACGCCACCGGAGGGAGAGCCGAGGAAAAGAGGAGCAGCAGTGTTTGTGTTGACGAGGCAGACAGATAAAAAAGAAAGGAAATATGGCTCATCAACGCGCCACCATGGCAACAGGCGGTCCGGGATCCAGAGATGGGATGGAACGACAGACCCCTCCCTCTGAAGCCGTGCGAGCGGTGTGGCACCTGATCCTGTGATTCCCGACTGCATCATGCCGTGATTCCCGACTGCATCATCCCGCGATTCCCGACTGCATCATCCCGTGATTCCCGACTGCATCATCCCGTGATTCCCGACTGCATCATCCTGTGATTCCCGTCTGCATCATCCCGCGATTCCCGACTGCATCATCCCGTGATTCCCGACTGCATCATCCTGCGATTCCCGACTGCATCATCCCGCGATTCCCGACTGCATCATCCCGTGATTCCCGTCTGTATCATCCCGTGATTCCCAGACAAGCGTCTGCAAACTAAATCAGCAGAATCGGAGCCACCGAGCCTGATGGCTTCGCCCTAAAACTCAAACACATCGGAGACCCGCGTGGATTTTCAACGCCTTTTTCCCGCCGCGCCACAAACAACGAAAGCCAAATTCCCCAGAAACGAGGAAATGGTTTGAGGAAAAGGGCGCCGGATGTTGTTAAATCTTGGCGGACGTGGGAGTCGGGAGGCGCCGTGGCTGTACAGGTGTCGACAGGTGACATTTTTATACGACCAGACTCTTCTAACGGACCAATGAACGCTGGAAGAAAAAGGTTCCGAAAGTATGATTGGGAATTCAAGGGCTGTTTCCAAGGAGTCGTGTTTGAGCGGACGTTCCCAGAGGAGTGTTTATAGGTGAGGCGGACGTGGAGACGGCCGGCTAACGTCAATATCCACCGTTTGTCGGGAAGTTTCGACGTGGAGTCGATGACGCTGGGCAGAGCCGAGGGCTAAAAATAGCCCGCCGCCGATGTGGGCCACGCATCCGATTATGACTCACGGCTTCGTCAAGGTCGCCGGCGACTCCTAAAGTGGCCGAATTGATGCGAACGGAGACAGGAAACGGTCGCTCCCCTCTCAGCTGACGGCTCCTGGGGCTTGATGCCCCCCCCCCCAAAGGAAGAAACCCCCTTAAATAGATTGACCCAACCTCCATGGAGTTCCCTTCTCCACGGATCTGCTTCCAGGTCAAGGCGCTCGCCGCTCCGGCCTCCGCTGGAGTTGCCAGAGATTTCTCCCACCGTCCCTTCCTGAGCGGAGCGTCGCCCCCCGGAGCTCAGTGAGGCGGCTCCTTACCTATTCATCCGCAGGAGGACATTTATTTTCCCAGCACAGGAGGGATAATTGTGCTCCGGCGCTCCGGCGTGACCGATGAACCCTGCAGTTAGTCCGGGATCGATGGGCCGGGAGAAGGTTAAGCGTGTTTAATGCAGCTCCAGCGTCTCCGGGTGGCGGCGGACCTCCGAGGCCCCTCCTGTTGAGCGGCTCATCCCGCAGGCGGGCCGAGATTCCCGCCACCTGTCAGGCAGATTTCCACCTGCTAGCGGAGCCACTTCCCGTCTTCTGTTACCCGCCGTCGCCTCGGGGGCATCCGGCACAGACGGAAGCCCGGATCGCCGACCAGCTGGATAAATAAACTGAACCCGGTTACATCCGCCGGTCTTTGTCCCGCTGGTGATCCAGCCTGATAATCCCGTTGTTAAGTAATCCTGAATATACAGTCATCCTGGTCCCAGATAGACACGCTGCCACCGTCGGGATAAACGATGACTTTCCCCTAATCCAAATTCCCGCAGTCGTTGCTCCTCTCCCACGAGGGGAGATTCGGAATTCACGCGTCTGCTCCCAGGTGCTCCAGATCTTCAGGGTAGATGTGGAAAAGCAGCAGCTGAGACGGGAAAACGTGGCTGAATCCTGGATGTAGACCTTCACGTGGCTGTGACCCGTTTCAACTGAAAAGGAAGAGTGGCGTTTTCCGGGATCTTCCGGAAGGAAGCAGCGACCGGAGGCGGACCGGACGGACTCCCACCGCTGCCTCCTGACCCCTTTTCCGAGGTCCCGCCGCCAGTTTCGGTTGAACATATTTGTTCAGCCTCCGGGTGAAACTGATGAGAAACAAAGTTCTCCAGAAATGGAGGAAGATTGAGGATGAGCGCCGTCCTCAGAGGCCGAGGCGGGAAGATCGCTTGTTTTCCAGAGCCGGTTCAGTCCCTCCGGTCCCGGAGTTCAGGAGACCGCACGTTCGATTTTCCTCCCTCGGCAGCGACCAGAGAGGCGGCTGCTTTGTTGGACCTCGTTATGCAGCATGGGTCCGACCACAGGGGCGACTGGTGATTGAAGGAGCGCCGCGGGAAGCGCTAACTATTCCAGCGCTGCTTCCACGCTCTCAAAACCGAGGTCGGCCTTCGCGTCCTCTGTTCCAGCTGAGCCTCGTCGCTCTGGACCTGGAGGACGTGGATGTGACAGCGAGACCTGCTCGGATCCACGGCAACACGCCCGGCACCACGCGCGACCACCAGCCGGGATGTCAAGGTGCTACATGATGCTAACATTAGCGCACGCTCGGCTGGAAGGAGCGGGCGCGGCAGCAGGGCGCCGCACGCCGCCGTGCTGTCACACGCTGATGGAGGACTTCCAGCACCGGGAGGAGGGTGGAACGTGTTCTCCATTGTGATGCAAGTAAACATGGCGGACACGCCGGGATGATCCCGTTAGGCTGTCGACCGCGGCGTCATTCAGGTGGAAGCGGTGAGTGACAAGACCCGAGTTTGACTCCTCCGTGTCGGGAAAATCCTGTTGACAGCGGCGAAGGGAAAGAGGGACGACAAGTCGGGAGAAAGTTTCCATCCCCGGCTTCTTCCTGACGTGTTGCTGTTCCCCTCAGAGTCTCCGTGGTGCTTCCTGCTCTCTCTGTCTGTCTCCGGGAACACGGCGCCCTCTTTTTTGTCACGTTCTTGTGAGATGCTAATGTGCCTGCTAAAATTCCGCCTGAGGTGTTTGGGTGCGTGCTGCCACCGTCGTCTGCAGTAGATCCACGTCCCCGTTCCGGTCTGAGGGAGAGCAAAGGCCTGGTCAATGACGGGCCCCAGTCCTGGCTGAGGGCGGGGCCCCTGGAGCCCTCCAGCAGGTATGCTAATCCTTGGTTTTTCTTTTTAACCGGGTCTAATTTGTTTAGCCCTTCATTTAGAACCGATTGTGGAATCATACCAGGGGCATTTACTGTTACTGGGGCTCTTAAAGGCCCCCACCCCAGAAAGGTGGTCGTGGAGGAGATTCACCACCTGAGATAAAGAGACATCAGAGAGCCTCCCTCGATGTGCCAGCTAGTCCAGGAACTCCCAGGAGCCCTCCTGGAGGAGGGCTAATACTTTACTAATACTTTTCTAATACTTTACTTTATTTTGGAAGCGGCTCACCTGTCAGGTTATTGGCAAGTCATGTGATTAGCTCCCGCAGCGGCGGCATCGGTCCCGAGAAGCTCTGCGGAGCCTCGGAGCTGTCGGGACGGGAGAGGGAAACCGGAACAACCGGTGCTGCAAACCTTTGATGAAACGTGCTAATTCCGTCTGGCGCGATTCATCGGGCTCGGATTACCGTCCAAACCCGCACGCTGGCAAATCTCACAACCCCACGTCTCCGTGTCCGTCCATCAGTCTTATTTAAGCCAAGCGGAATACGTACGGGAATCTGGGGGCGGCTCCAGGCCCCTCTGCCTGCACAAAGCCCCTCATTAGGAGCCGCTTGGACAGCGAGGCTGCCTGGTGCTGAGGTGAATGCTGGCTGGAAGCACCAGGCTGGCATCCCGGTGCAGGTCCAGGGCTGTGGAAGAGGCTGGGTGCCCCCCCCCCCCCCACCTCCCTCAGCTCTCCCCCAGTCCGGTCACCCTCAGCCAGGTTGGGAGCCTGTCAGCTTCTCTGCTCCAGCTCTTCAACATCTCACGCATATTTAACAGGTAGCTCGATGCTTTTGCCCTGAATCTGGTTTCCTGCCAAGTCGATGGTGGCGCTAATAACTTAAACATTTAACTTAATTTCTCCTCCTTCTTCTTCTTCAAATGGTGACGCTGGTCCATTTTCTCCTTCGTCTCTTCCCTCGGTTTCCACGTTTCTGTGGGGAACAATTCCAAACAAAGAGCTCTTTATTTAAAAGTGGCCTGCTGTGAAATGGGTCGTTCCAGAACCGAAATGGGCCGTTTATTGTATTGGTACGAGCCAACGTCTGACAGGAGCCGGAGGGGGTGGGTTAATGGTGAATGAATGAAGAGGGAGGGGTTCTCCTCAACATCTAGTACACACCAGATCATGGAGATGATCTCCAACAGAAATGAACGATATGAATGAACGATAACAGTTTTAATTTAATCTTTAATCCAAACCGCTCGCCCCCCCCACGTCGTCACGCCGGGGGAGCCGTGAACCAGGGAAACGCCGTGTAACGTGCTGGTGCACGTGATGGTGCTGGTGGAGGTCTCTAAGATCTTCCTCCATCAGCTGCCTGAGGGACCGCCATCCTCTTGCGCTAACACCCACGTTAGCATAAGCGCTCTGAGACGCTGGTCAGGACACACATCAATTCAAATCCCCCACTCGGACTAGACCCCCACCAGTTCACCTCCTGGGCCAGTAGATCCACAGAGGACACCAGACCTGTCTCGCACCACCTGCACCTTGGACGCTTTCAGCCTCTGGTCAATAATTCCACCATGGTGGACATCCTGAAGGAGGAGGCGCTCCGGTGCTCCCTTCTCTTGCTGCTTTAGGAGGAAACTTTTAAAAGGCACCCGAGCACTGAGGATTTTCTGGGGGAACTAATCTGCCCACAGCAGACGCGCGCGAACACCAAGTGTTGTTCTAATCACCAGCGCACAGCTCGGCTAAGCTAACCAGGAGGACGCTGTCCCGGCGGAGACGGCCGAGGACTTGTGCCTAAACGCGCGGCACCGTTGTCAGCGGGCGCCAGTGGAGCTTAGAGGACGTCCAGAGCCGTCGTGTGAGAGCGAATCCCGCTCCCCAAAACGACTGAATCATCCGAGTGGGTCCTCAAACAGCGAGTCACAACGAATCCAGCGGATTGTGTCACTGGTGGAGGCGTGGGGGCGGTTTGGGGGGGGGGGAGTATTGTTTTTGTGTGCAGGGACCATCCACGATAAAGAGCTAACTTTATCGAAGAGCTAACTTTTCAGTCTTCAATAACGCTCCATTTAAATATTGAGAAATACTTTCGCATCAAACATTTAAAGAGTTTTTACCTTCTACCTTTCAGCCTCCTGAAGGTCAACAGAAACTTTCCAAGAGGTGCTAATTAATTCTTTGCTGGCGAGTGCGAGTGCTCGGCTCCCATCTTGAGCGACGAGCACAGACTGAAGTTCCCACGGATAAATTGTTTCTAATTAGTGGTTGATCTTTCACGAGACAGGTGCGAAAGCTTTCGCCGGAGAGAACAGATGAAGAGTCCATATGCTCGCCATCCCAGCGATGCTAAAGCACACACCGCGCCGACGCCTGTGTGGAAACACGGCTCACTCTTTAAAGACATTACTATTAGTGCCAAAAACGTCTGCTGCAGAAGAATCATTGTTACGAGTTCCTCAAGCTCTGGGAACAGCAGCCGGAGGACGGAGACGGGTTTGAGATGTGGCTGGGAGGAAGGAGGAAGGTTCTTGTTGCACGTTTGGGCCACTGAGCTGCAGGTGGACCAGGTGGACCTGAGGGAGGACACGTCCATTTTGTCGTGGACGGTGTTACAGTCGCTATTTTAGAGGAATAAAAAGGAAAGAAGTTTAGGAAAAAAACATCCTTGGAATGATTATTTATCACAGAATTCAGTTGAAAGGTGTTGAGGGAGGAAAATACCTCCAGTCAGGGGCTGAAATAGAGAAGGGAACTCATCAGAAATGTTGAAATCAAACGATTCAGATGTTAAATTGAGATGAGGGCGCGGTAAATAAAGATTCACCATCAGATGGATCCATTACCGAAGCCTTTCCACTCATTTGTGCTATTTTATGCTCATTTTGTCCTAAATTGCAGAACGAGTGACAGACGCTTGCTCCCGTTTAAAAAGGAAAAAGCTGTTAAAGTTGCTGCTCGTGGAATTTTCTTTGCCTTATTTTCATGCAGGAAAAAAAACAGATGCGCCCGAATGCATCACTTCAACCTTCAGGACAACGTTCTGCCGTGTTACTGGTCAGATGTTCTAATACTGGCTCCAGGAGGAGGCCCCGTTCAGCTCCTGCTCTCGCTCTCCATCGGGGTCTTCTTGGAGAAGCCGTTTGTTTAGGACCGGGACAACAGGTGGAGGCAATTCCTGCGGAATTCAGTCCACCCAAATCTAGTTTTCGGAAGTTTCGGTCCCAATCAAAGTGCAGCGAGGCTCCATTTTTATCTCTCTGCCCTTCACTCCTCTCCTATATTTTCCTTTTCTGGCTGCTTCTCACCATTGCTGGAGCTGGACTAACAGCGCGTCCCTCACCTGCACCTCTGCTCCGGCCCGATAAGGGTCACGCCGGGCCTCGGGGGTGGAACACGGGCCGACTGGAGGCGCAGCAGAAGATCAGAACCTTCCAGGAATCACTGCGGAGCAGAGAGGAGGCCTGTTTGTAGACACCTCTCCGTGCAGAGTTTTTAAATCTGCTCCTGCTTTTGTGTTTATCCTCTCGTGTTGTTCATGCAGAGCCGCCGCCGCCTGTGTGGGCAAATCGGGTCCAAACAGATCTGGCATAATAGGAGTCTAAAGTGGCCCGCTGAGGTTCTGGTCACGTCTCCAGCAGCATCACAGCCGGGGCGTGCTCGCGCATCGGCCAATAATGTCCTCACAAGTCCTGCCCATTTATGCAGCGAGATGAGATGAAGCCTCCCAGAACCGGGGGATTTGTTTCTGCGGGAAGAGGTGCGAAGAAACTTCTCCTGCCTCCACAGTCGGCGGGATTGAGTCGGAATGTTGTCGTCGGAATCCTCCTTTATCCCTCTGCGCATCTGGGAGGCAGAACTGGAAATATCTTGTTCACAAACACGCAGGCTGGGCTCTGCGGTGTCGGGCTGGGACGCCCGTCTGAATCCTAATGCTGCCCCCCCCCCCGTGTTGGGACAGGCTCACCTGATCCTCCTGAAGGTGGTGACGTGAGCAGTGATGGAACAGCGAGGAGACGGGTCAGCGCGGCAGCGGATTTAATGATTCTTCTAATTATTCGTCGGTGCAGAACTTGTTTATTTGCCATCTGCTGGGTGTCGGTGTTACTCAATTAAACACAAATACAGCCTGTCAGGATCGGGCGATGATTTCAGGAGCTCGCATTTCATTTAAATAATTCATCAGATCCGCACGTGACCGGGGTGCACAAGTGTGCAAAAGGTGATTTAAGAACCCGTAAAGCACCCAGCACCTCAAACACCCCGCAGGAAGAGGCCCGAGGTTGTGTTTGATGCTAATGCTAACGGGGCATCTGCAGAAGCCCCAGCAGGAACAGAGGCGATCCACACGTGCCCCCCAACGCGCCCCTTTTCTGTTTAAATCATCCTAAACAGGCCTCATTTTTCTTCAATGACGCCCAGATAACAGCTGAAACGGGATGCTTTGATGGCGCTCCGGCGCGGACCTCTACTCCTCTTCTATTTCTGACCGACCCCATGGGGGCAGCACTGAGAGCAGCTCAGTAAAGAGTGCCTCCAGGGGCAAAAGAGCATCCGATCTATACGGACCAAATGCAGCGAAAAGCCGGGGAAACCGCAGCTCGATCATGAAAGCGGCGTTTTAAAAAGTATAGTGGAGCCCCGGCAAGGTGCATTAGGCATCGGAGCATTTCCATCGACAGCCTAAAGGTCAATAAGGCGGCGTGGAGTGGATCCACTGAGCCTCCCACTCTTCCACCACGGCGGCCGCAGACAAAGACAAACTACGGTAGCGGCTATCAGCGCACGCCCACTGGCGATCAATCGGCTAAGATCAATGCGAGCTACTCCTACTCACTCCATGAGCAGTCCATAAAGGTGACGAGCTCCGGGAGGGGGGCTCGCAAAGAATTTAGAAACCAAATGATTAAATTAGTCATAAAAGAGAGGAGGACGTGGAAACATGGGGGGGGGGGGGGCTGAAAACACCCGGTTTGTTTCATTTACATGTGAAAAATGGACCAAAAGGAGGTTTCTCTCAGTTCAGGTGTGGATAATGCCAACGTAGATCAACATAGATCTGCTCCTGCTGCCCAGGGCGTCAAGGATACAGCAGCAGAGCAGGTCAGCTGGGGTCGCGCGAGAAAGAAGAGGAGCTCCGGCCGCTTCCTTGTGGCTCCAGTAAAGGCTGGGACCCCCTGGACCAGATCCACCCCCCCAATGCAACAACTCAGATGCAAAAAAGCAGAAAATAGTGGCCGACGTTCCACCGTTCCCTCTTCAGTCGGTGTTGGTGGTCTATTGGACACATATTTATCTCTGTAGCATGTTTCACAGCCTTCCTCATTAATCACTGCCCCCCCCCCCCCACCCCGCCTCTGACAGCCCACAGAGGTCCCCGACAGAGGCTCACCTCTTCAACTCCACCTCCACAAACAGAAAAAAAATATCCCTTTAATCTGATCCAGGGGCTCCAAGAGGAGCGCACGGCAGAGCGTTGGTCCATTCCTGGCGTTTCCATTTCCTGGTTCCTCATGCAAAGCAGAACCTGCATGATGATGAAAGCAGAACCTGCGTGATGATCAAAGCAGAACCTGCCTGATGATCAAAGCAGAACCTACCTGATGATCAAAGCAGAACCTGTGTGATGATCAAAGCAGAACCTGCCTGGTGATCAAAGCAGAACCTACCTGATGATCAAAGCAGAACCTGCGTGATGATGAAAGCAGAACCTGCGTGATGATGAAAGCAGAACCTGTGTGATGATCAAAGCAGAACCTGCGTGATGATGAAAGCAGAACCTGCCTGATGATCAAAGCAGAACCTGTGTGATGATCAAAGCAGAACCTGCCTGATGATCAAAGCAGAACCTACCTGATGATCAAAGCAGAACCTGCGTGATGATGAAAGCAGAACCTGTGTGATGATCAAAGCAGAACCTGCGTGATGATGAAAGCAGAACCTGCCTGATGATCAAAGCAGAACCTGTGTGATGATCAAAGCAGAACCTGCCTGATGATCAAAGCAGAACCTGCGTGATGATCAAAGCAGAACCTGCGTGATGATCAAAGCAGAACCTGCGTGATGATCAAAGCAGAACCTGCGTGATGATCGATGCCTGTTGTGTTCGATACCTCGTGGCAGCAGTGGTGGGGGGAGCTTCGCCGGGCTCTCCACTCAGGTTGGAGAACGCTCCTCAGCATTCCAAAGGCCGATAGCAACCAACCCTTTTATCAGACTCCCATTAATTAGGAATTGGCCACACAAGGAGATGGATGAGGGCCAGTCAAGATAACTCCTCACAATGCTTGGAGGGTTCCACCCAAGGTCAACGCGCCGAGACTTTACAAGCAATGAAAAGAGGGAGGATTAATGAGCGTCCCAACCTCCGTCTGGTAATAAACAAGGAGGAACCGCGGATGCATCAACAGGACGACGCGGGCGTGGGGAGAACATGCCCGAGGCTGCGTCTCGGTGAGCTCAGGACAACAGCGGGAAGAGCGATCGTGACAGTGAGAGAACGCCGCCCGACGGGGCGGGAACGGCAGCGCGTGGTTGCTGGAGGTCACAGGTACGAGTGGGAATCCGTTTAGCTCCAGCTTTAATAAGACGGAGCCACGGCTACGCCCGGCAGCACATCTGAATCGATCCGCCTTAGGGCGAAATCGGAAGGTATTTCGACCACAACGGAGCGACGCCACAGCAAGACCGAGGAATCCCGGTTCTCATGCTAATGCAGCAGGACGATGAGAGGGAAACAAAGTGAGGAGAAGGAGGCAGCAAAACACAACATCCCACTGCCCCGTGTTGTCCTCCTCCTCAGCCCGCCGGCTAAAAAGCTGTTTGTGATACTTTGCAACGGAACGCTTTCATCAATGATGCATTAGGCGTAATGATCCTCTTCATTTCCATCTTCGGCCCCCAGTGAGGACCCACAACGCAGCGGTGAGTCTCAGGCTGTGAATTCATCATTAATTAGGCAGCGCCGAGCTCTGCTGGCTCAGCACATTGGGTGAGATGCTCTGCAGCTCCTGAGGTGGTTCCAACAAGTCGCTGGTGATTGTTCACCTGCCTGCCTGTCTGTCTGTCTGTCTGTCTGTCTGTCTGCCTGCCTGCCTGCCTGCCTGCCTGTCTGTCTGCCTGCCTGCCTGCCTGTCTGCCTGCCTGCCTGTCTGTCTGCCTGTCTGCCTGCCTGTCTGTCTGCCTGTCTGTCTGCCTGCCTGCCTGCCTGCCTGTCTGTCTGTCTGCCTGCCTGCCTGTCTGCCTGCCTGCCTGTCTGTCTGCCTGCCTGCCTGCCTGCCTGTCTGTCTGCCTGCCTGCCTGTCTGTCTGCCTGTCTGTCTGCCTGCCTACCTGCCTGTCTGTCTGCCTGTCTGTCTGTCTGTCTGCCTGTCTGCCTGTCTGTCTGCCTGTCTGTCTGCCCGCTCCAGTCCAACCATCCCTAAATCTCCAAGCGATTCCTCATCTGAAGGTCCAGAAGGTGGGAGGCCCTTTGTTGTCTTTGTTCTGCTTCATTCTCCTTGATCTTCGGATTTAAAAAGCCTGATTCCGATCGGATCACGTGGTTTAGTGACTCCCGGGGGCTCGGATGTGTCCTTCCTGCTTCCTCCACGTGCATCCCAGAGTATTTGCTGCTCTCCTTCCGTGGCTGCCGTGAGGCCAAGAGGTGACCGGCTGTCTGGATCCTAATTTTCCCGCCTTTCATCGGGTTCGCTGTAACTTGAAAGAGCTGCAGAGACTTAAAGGCAGACGTGTCGGAGTTTTAATAATGAATCGCAAAGTCAATTCTTTCTTCAGCAGCACTCAAAAGAAACAAGAAATGTTTCTCTGCCAGCCAAATCCCAATAATAGGAGCCAGGCAGAAGCGTTCCCGGGAAGAGAGGCCGCGCTTCCAGCTGAAACACTCACTTCCATTTCACTCTTCCAGCCTGGCAATTCCCAGCTGTCGGGAGCAGGTTTGCTTAAGCGGACGTGTCACTGTGTCCCAATTATTGCCGTCATTTGTGTTCCCGGCTGCAGCGGAATTCCTGCCGTCCGGCCTCGGCTCTTATTTACTTTATGAGTTTCTCTTCCAGCCCCGTAAATCAGCTCGTTAATGTAACCAATTAGATAATGTTCCCGGCGCTGCAGTCCACTCCCGCTCCCACAGACAGGCACCCTGATCCGATCCCTCACTGCCTTCACCTGCTCTGCCTGTTGGACCCGAGCAGGAGCGCCGAGCAGGAGCGCCGAGCAGGAGCGCCCCCTCGTTAGCGTTCCGGGGGCGCGGCTGCTGCTTCGCCCCGTTTGAAGGCGGATTCAGTCCCACTCGCACCTTCGTTCCTCTTTCTTATTTTGGAAAGCTGAAATCCATTTGGGTTGAGATCGGCTGGACCAGATGTTGGGCTCAAAGGCTTTTGCAGGTGGTGGTATCATGTTTTTAATCTCAGGAGATCGTCGTGAACGAATCTTAGATCACTTGTGTATCTTTGGTCCCAGTATTCCTGGGATCAGAACCTTTCAGATCTTGAAAGAGCAGCACCAGAGCAACAACAGCTGGACTCTTATAACCGACCAGACTTTTGAAGCATTTTTCTGTTTTCACACTTCAAGAAGTGGCTAAGAAACAACTGCTAATTAGCTTCCATGATGTCCCCCCACATTTCAGGGATAGAAAACAACATCAACAGGAACATCGGAGCATCCACAACTGGACAATATCACGTTTAGTGTGGACATCCAGGATATAATCACATCCCCGGAGCTGCGCCGGGGCGCCGGCTTTGAAGCTGCAGGAATGCAGCAGTTTCCTGTTCCCGTCCTCTCGTTCCAGCCCGTCTTTGTAAAACGCTGCAGGAGGAACTTCTTTAGGAGTCCATCCGTCCTAATCGGACAGAGGATGAATGCGGATTTCTCCAGTATTTTTGGAACAATCCTTGGCCCTCTCTCCACGGCTCCACGCTCGGCGGCCGACTGGGCCGCTCCCATTTGCCGCCCTGCAGCTTGTTGTTATTGGGAGCCATTGGGAACGTTGATTGCACTCATCAGGAGAGGGGCCAGCAGCCTCGCCAGGCTCTGGAAGCTGCTGCTGCGTTTAAACAATGGAATTTTAATGATCCACCCCTTAAATGCTGCCGTGGCGGGAGCACAGCAGATCTGTGGGTGGACTTAAGAAGGGAAAGTTCTAAATGTTATTTGGAAATATTAACATGTGGAAATAACTGTAAAATAAATGTAGCTGGATTCAGTGTGATGTTCCTAATGTGATATGACTGTAATAATATCTGAACCTTCACCCACAGAGGTCAAGAGCTGAGTTGAGCAGGAGTCCAGAGCAGAAAGAGAGACGACTATCAAAGGTTGTAGGGTTTAATATAATCATTAATAACCAGTAGGGCTGCTTGGAATGAGGAGAACACACGCACACACACACACACACACACACACACACACACACACACACACACACACACGTACACACACTCATGTAGAGACAGGTAAATTCAGGTATGTCTGATGAACTGGGAGAAATGTTTCATGAGGGAAAGATCCATCCTGGAAGCTGGCCTGAAGCAGCGTCAGTGACGCAGGACTCTGGGCTTCTACGCCTCTGGATCAGCACCGGGAAAGAGCAGCAGCGTGAAGGGTCGGCACGTGCACGAGCCGTGGTGAAACCGAACCGACGGGTTCTTGTCTGAGGACGTAGGAGAAGAGCAAAGTGGAGTCACCTCCCCTCCGACCATGAAACCCAGAAATATAGCTGTTCCAGTATCCAGGAGGTCCCAGGGAGCCTGGGCGGCTCGACCGTCCCCCAGCTCAGACCAGATCAGAGACGTCCAGGATCAAGACCTCCAAACCTCCTCCAGCAGCTGGAGGACCTTCTCTCGGCTCCTTCAGGGTTTGTTTCGCTGAGAGCCTGCGTGGAACATCTCTCGGAGGAGCTGCACTCTGCTCTTGAACTGACCTTAATGTACGGCGGTATTTTTAGAACAGCACTCATCAGACGCTCTCGAGCCTCCTTTTCTGAATCAGGTTTCTCATCAGTCGTTGGGAGGCAGGAAACAGGGAAGGAGCTCCGGCCTCAGGTCCCTCCTGGGATCAGCAGACAGAGTTCCATGAGAGGGGGGCACCAGGTGAACACCCAGAACCCACATATTTAAGAAAAAGATCCTCAAACAACAGAAAAACTGGGTGCAGAACTTATCAGAAGCCTCAGAAAAGGATTCCGCCCCATTTCTGACGGGTCTCCTGGGAAGGGGAGGGGTCGCCCTGAAACAAAGTTTAACCTCGATCCAGGTCGTCCTGCGGTTCTCCCGTCCACCACGAGGGGCGGGGGCTCCCGAGTGAAGCTGGTGGATCAGTGTTTCCATCTCCTGCCAGCTCAGAACTCTTCACAGGTGTGATCCCACCGATGATATTGACAGATCCTGCATTTTTAAAGAGCACCCGAGGCCCGTTTGGGCTGATCTACATTCCGACTGCGGGAGCTTTTCCTTCTCCCTGCAGCTACAGAGCTCAGGTGTGTGTGTGGCTCCACGCGTGTGTTACAGGAGCACCAAGAGCCGGGGAGGTAACTGATTGCCCAGGGGAGACCACCCGGGGAGAAGTGGAGGTAGTAGGATGACAGGCCCGGGAAAAGTAAGATTAATGAGGCTTGGTTGAAGGAGCTGCTGCTGTTGGGTCGGTGCTTTAAAGGCAGTGGGAGTCAGACTGCAGGTCCCTCATCTTCCCATTAAAAACACACGTTGGATCCGAGCTGATGCGTCTCCTTCCCCCCAAAACGGGAGAAGAATGATGCCGGCAGTGGAGTTTAAGGCGAGAGAATGACCCCCTGTCCGCTCTGACGGGATGATGGAAGGGTGGAAGGAGACGTTTCATCTGAGTTTTAAGAAGTGGCCTCCAGCCTCCTGCCGCACTCCGATCGGACTCATTTTCCCAGCATGCCACACTGTAGTTTGCTGCAGAACATCGACTGATAGAATAGCAGCTCAGGACCCGGAGGAAGGAGGACGAGCTCCACCAGTAGGGATGGAAACATTCATCTGCATCTAATATTGAGAGCAAAAGTCGCAAACACCCAAAAGATGAGTTAGGATGTCCGAGAAGTCCGCGTTAAATTCCATCTCAGACTGTGGGGAAACGATGACGTGCAGATGGAGGAAGTGGACGCAGTATACGGGGGAGATAATGGGAGCTGACAGTCCACCATTAGCCTGAACGGCAGAGAAAACAACCTGATAACGGCTTATTGTGTTACACAATGGGGAGTTTATTGAAGTCACAGAGGTGGCGTACACACACACACACACACACACACACACACACACACACACACACACACACACACACACACACATCCCGATGGTTGTGTTAAGGAACTGCTAAAGCGCTAACTGTCCCCTGGCTGCGTGGTCACCAGCCGCAGCATCCACAGGAGGTTCTTATGACAGCAATTTATCACCTCTGCACACACACACACACACATACACACACACACACACACACACACACTCGCTAAGGCAGATTTTCTTGATTATCCATTGATTCAATAAGCAGCGGCCAGTGATTGAACACAGGCAATTTTCTCCGGCTGTAAGACGCAGACAATTGGCCTCCCCAAACATCCAGCCCAGAGTCAGCAGCAGCAACGTAGCACGTTAGCGTGTGGCTAAATCCTCCGCACACAGACGCCCTTCAGATGGAGAAAAGAGCCTTCAACGCCATTTTTGTTTAGCCTTTTTATTCCAACAGCTCCTGCAGGTCAGGATTTATTCTGTGTTAGATAACAGAACAGCATGCTAACTTTAATAGGACAGAGTTTAGCGGTGGAGGGCGTGTTGGGGCTGCCAGAGGGACCTGAAGACCGTCTCACTGGGGCTGCATGTCGGGCCTGAGTCGGTTCCAGTGCGGTGTAGGAGTAACGAGCGGCAGCCGGAAACACAGGGCACTTAATGGGATTACACGAGGAGACGTTAATCTACGGGGAGCAGGTGGGGGACTGAGCACGATCTGAGAGCTGCAGCTAGGACTCCGGAGGGGCAGGAGGGGCAGGAGGGGCGAGGAGAACGGGGGCGACGGGACGAAAGAAAAGGAACCGCAGCCAGAGACGCAGACGAGAGTTCATTACTATTTCAGACGCTCAACCAGAGGAACATTCGCTCGGAGGAGCAGAAACATTTCGAAAGTGCTTGTTTGACTTGGCCGAGCGTATTGACAGAACGCGCTTATTAAACTGTTGTTGTTTCACCAGATACATTATCAGAACACAATAACTGTCTGCTCCAAAGCCCATTAGCCTGATTCACATTAAGCCGTAAAGCCAGAGGACTGAAAGGACACCCTGGTAATCAGGAACCCAGAGGACAGCGAGAGCTCCCTTTGAATGCAGCAGAAATTAAATTACTGGCTGCAGTTCTTGCTCTGCAAATGGACCGGCTCTGGGGGGGGTTTGGCAATTTGGCTGCAAATTGATTTAGAAATATGGTATTTTCAATGCCGAGTCAGAAGCGGCGACCTTGCCTGGAAAAGGTCCGTGACGTCCTAATGGGTTCGGAACCGAAATTTAGCTTGCAAATGGGAAAAGAAGAGTCGGATCAGGTCGGCCAAGAAATGGGGTTTTCTGGCTGAACCTGGTGGGGGGGGGGGGGGGGGGGGGGATTAAGAGGTGCTGAATCAAGGTAACGACTGCAGAGAAACGTTGTCGGAAAATAAATTCTTGTTCGCGCTGGTTCAAAATGGAATCATCCGAGACTGTTTTGGTCCGAGATGCTGCCCGCTGAACCGGGCCGGGCAGAGCGAGGACGAGCCGGCGTGGGCTGGGAGCGACCTTTCGGACCAGCGAAGCGCGTGTTTGTTCATCTGACCGAGCGCTGCGTCCCACTGCTCCATCAGCCAGGAAAATTAGGCCGCTGACTCCTGTTTATCCTGCTTCATTAATCGCGAGGTCTCGACCGGATCGACTTCCAGACCGCTAAAAAAGTAACGAGACGGTCGCTAATTACCCAAAGGTCCACCGTTAAAGGAGATCCTGGCCGAGCCAGAGCAGCCGGTGAGTTATCGCCTGTTGATCAGCCTGCTGCACGTGTGTGTGTGTGTGTGTGTGTGTGCGTGTGTGTGTGTGTGTGTGTGTGTGTGTGTGTGTGTGACAATAATCCGTGACCACAATCATCCACGTAACCCAGCAGCCCAACAAGCGAGCAGCGATTGTACAACAGCAAAACATGCACACGCTGACGTATGAACACACCCGCAGATGCCCACACACACACACACACACACACACACACACACACACACACACACACACACTCAAACACGCATGCACAGTTGACAAATTACAAGACCCCGCGCAGCAGAACCCACACTTGGACCCATCTCAGATGTGTGACCTTTAAGGCTAACAAGGGCATTATTTCATGCCTGTATCACCATTAACGACCCCCCCCCCCACCACACACACACACACATACCCCCCACCCCCCCGCAGGGACTAAAACCCACAGCCTCCGTCTCACTTACAGGATTTGTGGATTCCTTTGGTCGCCTCCCTGCATCTCCGTGGCTTCCTCAGATGTCGCTAACTGTGGCTGATGGACACAGGCTCATCAGCAGCCACATGCAACACGTGCTTGGGGGGGGGGGCAGAGAGTTAAAGGACCCCCCCCCATCCTAAAGAGCCACGACCTTCTTTATTATGGAGGAGCAGCAGGGTCAGATTGAAAACCTTTGTCACTGAATATTTAATCTAATCGGAGGGCTTGTGTCTGTCTCTGTCTCTGGGAAGGCTGTGGAGCATTGAGGCATGTTCCTGTACATCCCTGACCCGGGGGGGGGGGGCTGATGTGGGGTTGAGCTCATCTGGAAGTCTGTAGACCAGGAAAATTAAGGAATTTTCATTTAAAACCACCCCAGTCTTCAGATTACAATGGATTTAATTCTACACTCTGCTCAGATCTCAGAGCCGTGCCTGGACGTGCTCGTGGAGCCCTCAGCCTGTCGGTTTAAGCGTCTCGGTGTCGTGGTTCTGTCAGGCCCGTGTGCCGTCCGGGCACTGAAAAAGCAGAAACATTCCGACAGAAGAATTCAGTCGGGGGGGGGGACTTTTTAGGTTGTGTGGAACCGTTGAGGGGCAGGAGGAGGAGAACACCACGGACGTGTGGCAGGACGCGCTACTGTTTGCTCCTTTTGAAACATTTCCACGTGCTTTTGCAACCAAAACCGCTCTTTTCCAAGAATATGCCGGAATTGTTGGCAGGGACGGAGTTCTCCCTGCATGTTTATCCCTCGGTGTGTTTCCCAGCCTCGTTCGGGGGTTTAACTCCCCCCAATCTGGCGGAAACCCCAGAAAAACGAGGCGACTTGGACACCTGTATTGAGGAGAAATTAGCTCTCCGTGTGAAGACAAAGCCTCTTATTTAGACGTTCCCGGGGTGTCGGTCATGTGCTCCCGCCCCGCTGGCACGGCCAGCCGGCACACGGAGCCGGAGCATCCGTGCAGCCGAGGCCCGGATTAGACCCATTCTTCAGAGGCAGTGAAATGACACTAATCCGCTGCATTTCCACGTGTTTCACCAGCCTTTCGCTTCAGAGGGGAAACATGGGAGGGGCAGAGAGGAGGGAGGAGTCAGTGAGGAGGGAGGAGTCAGTGAGGAGGGAGGAGTCAGAGAGGAGGGAGGAGTCAGAGAGAGGGAGGAGTCGGTGAGGAGGGAGGGACGGAGAGGAGGGAGGAGTCAGTGAGGAGGGAGGGGTCAGTGAGGAGGGAGGAGTCAGAGAGGAGGGAGGAGTCAGTGAGGAGGGAGGGATGAGAGGAGGGAGGAGTCAGTGAGGAGGGAGGAGTCGGTGAGGAGGGAGGAGTCAGAGAGGAGGGAGGAGTCAGAGAGGAGGGAGGAGTCAGTGAGGAGGGAGGAGGTCAGTGAGGAGGGAGGGAGTCAGTGAGGAGGGAGGAGTCAGTGAGGACGTCCTGCACCTGCACTCACCTTGACCCTTGACCTCTGACGGTCCAGGACAGGACAGCGAACCTGCCCACGCTGGTGCCGTGGCTCCTCCACAGAGTTCATCATCACCTGGAATCCCGCCTGCTCGCTCCTCACACGAATGAATCCTAATTCCCAGCCAGGCTCTTTATGGCCCACTCTCATTTACCCCCCCCCCCCCCCCCCCCCCCACCCCCCCCCCCCTCTTATTTATGCAGCTGAGAGGTAAAAAAAGAGGTGCAACATATAAAAATGCCTTCACGAC
This sequence comes from Takifugu ocellatus, assembly GCA_027382335.1. Lineage (NCBI taxonomy): Eukaryota > Metazoa > Chordata > Actinopteri > Tetraodontiformes > Tetraodontidae > Takifugu > Takifugu ocellatus. Next base: position 98,424 of record JAPVLW010000096.1, read on the forward strand.
GGCCCGTTCTGCTGACAGAGCTGCCACGTGCTTTAGCTTATTTGTTTTTAGGTGAGTGATATACCGACGGCGTTCCCGAGGAGTCGACCAGGGCGCCGCCGCTCCTGGCGAGGGCTGCGAGGCTCCCACACATCATCCACAGCGTCGCTCCGCACCAGGATGGAGCCTCCGTTCCAGGAATTGTGTGGGGGGGGTGGAATCCTGAACACGGAGCTCCGGTATGAAGAGCAACTATAGAGTTCCCATTGAGGCTGTGATGCAATCAGCGTTCAAGGACAGGGAAGGTCGTTGGGATGAAGATGCCACAAGGAATCACCAGCAGATCCAGGGGATCCACACTGCCCCCCCCCCCAGAGGTTTCAAATCATTTATTAGTATTCCAGTATTCCAGGACCTCAGCGGTGACCACAAACGCTTCCATCTTCTACCAGGAAGTGGCTGGAGGAAGTGTGGGCTGCTGCGTTTCCTGTTTTTCCTGGATCATGGAAGCAAATATGGAAACGTCACGTCGGTTTTACTCGGAGAGCCTCGGCCCACCGTCGTCTTCGACGGAGCTGAACAGCCTCCTCCCGATCCGTCTCCAAGGACGACCGTAGCGACGTCACGCCGCTCGCTTTGTTTTGATAGTTCTTGTGGTTTGGTTCCCTCGTCGTTTCCTCCCCATTAACCGTCCAACGGCCCTTTCCACGATTCCTCCCGATGCCATTGAGGAAGAGCATCCGGAGCGTCGCAGACATGCGAGTCACACGTGTCACTTCCTGGAGTGACAATGATTTCCTGTCTAATGGCAAGTGACAGAATGAGGCGGCGAGTTTTCCCGCAAACACGGGGGACGAAAATAGCTTTGGAACTGCATTCAAATATTTAGAATCATTCATTTCACATCGGAACGCTGCATTATTCAGCGGCGGTTTCCGGGCTGTTCCGCATGGAAGACGACTCCCATCTGGGATTTGGTTCCAGTCCCCCTGCGGACTGAGGTTTTAGTTCCAGGGGGCCTCTTAACCCCTACGCTGGTCTTCAGGGGCCACTTCTGACCACCGTCTTTCGCCGACTCGGCGTAAAGGTTGTGGACATTGTTGGCACGGAACAAACTGGAATATTTTGTTGGACCTTTTCCTGTGAGCTGTGACCCACATTGGTATTAGCGGCCGTCCTCAGCTCCTCGTTCAAGGTCAAAGGGTCCTCCTCCTCCCTCTTCCTCCTCCTCCTCCTCCTCCTCCTCCTCTTCCTCCTCCTCCTCCTCCTCTTTTCCAGGTTTAAGATGGGAATCCTGCTCGTGCCGAGACAATGAGAGAAATCCGGCCACCAGTTTATTGCCACGATTCGGAAAATGGGGCCAAATTGGCGGCGAGAGGCTGTTCGGGGCAGGAGCAACAGGTGGAGACGGGGGGGGGGACGTGTGTCCCGGATCTGATCCAACCAGCAGCAGGCTCAGTTTAGGGCCCGGTCTTCGTCATGTGGGAATCCTGCGGGGTCTTCATTAGACGAGCAGCCCGGCCCTGTTTGGCATTCCGCTGAGCACGTGTGACCTCTGGCTCCCAGACGCCCTTGATTTGCCTCGTGTTTGTTAAATCTTCCGGCGTTGTCAGTCAGGAGCCAACGGCGCCTCTCTGGCGAGTTCCCTCGCTGCCCTTTGCTGTGTCGGACAAGAAACCCGAGCGCCAACATGGCGTCTAAAGCCGCCTGATAACGCCGACCTCTCCACCCCGGCGCTCCGGGGCCGGACGCCATCTCTGGTGTGGAAGCAGGAAACTCCCCCAGGTCGCCGCCTCTGTCACCCTCACCTGCTTTTAACTTTCAGCAGTGGTCATAATAAAGGGCTGCATGACCCCCCCCCCCCCCCCCCCCCCCCCCCACCCCGGAGGTGCTTTTCCGGGTCAGAACTAATCAGAATTTACTGAAATATCAACATACTGTTTTATCTAAAATTAAATATCAAGCTGCAATAAGGAGATGGTCAGTTTATCTGAGGTGGACGCAGGAAAATAAATGGCTTCCTTATGGTTTGAGATAAGTGGGGGAGGTTTGGGGGGTATTATAAGGGGGGGGGGGGGATGCTGAAAAGATGGTGAAGACCAACATGGAGGGTGGTCGGACCCTCCGGTGCCCATGAGGAAGCTGCGGCGTCACGATTGAAGGTGGATTTCCGATGTTCTGACAGGAACCGTGACGTGACCCAAATCTAGTGGTTCCACCTCCTATAGGCAGAGAGTTAATGTATAGATCTCGACCTCATCGCGCCCTTAAACAGGAAGTGAACTTCCCCATCAGCTAGCAAAACCTTGATTTTAGCTCTAAAGTGACCCGATTGTTAGCCAAGCTACTCCACCTTTACAAAGGTTTACAACCTTTGTGGAGAACAGGCACCATCAGAGGAAGGTGGGGGGGGTTGGGGGGGTCGGCGGGGGGCCACCTGACACGGCACGCCCCCCCCCCCCCCCGCCACTGACGCAACAGTCGGCCTAGATGAGATAACAGAGTGGGAGAAACATCAATGCTGTCAGTTCTTCGCCACCAGGACCCCGGTGACCCCGAAGTTTATGCTCAACATGGATCAGACCCCCATCACACACACACACACACACACACACACACACACACACGCACACACACACACACACACACACACACACACACACCTCGGCACTTGAACATGTCGTAGAAGGTTTCGACATAACAGAAATAGATTGCTCAAGTTTATTCAGCTTCAAAAACTCGAATTATCAAAGTCTCCATAGAAACTCTCTACGATATTGACTTCTGAGCACGGCGTTCCCAACGGCGCCGCCGCTCTGTTCGCTTTTTTCTCGGTTTGGCGGCTCAGGGTCAGCCCAAAATTTCTCCTCGTGTCAAAACTCCCGTTCAAGTAGCTACAGAATAAAAGGAATTTCGGTATTTGTCGTCAGCTACGCTGCGTTCCATTGGAAAAAAGTTCATTTTAAACTCCAGTTCTCACTTTTTCGGAAGAACCTGAACGTAGTCCCATCAACATTCCCGTGTTCCTCCGTAAAGGGAGGTGACGGGCGACACTACCACCACTAGGCGCCGCCATTTCCTGGTGCCCACGTCTGACCCCCGAGCTGCTCCTGATGGTGGCGCTCCTGAGGAGAGACGTTCCCATCAGTCCTGTCTGGAGTCTGGAAGCGAGGACGCTCTGCCGAGACTTCGAGGGTCCTCGGATTAATTACGTTTTTGAGGCTGCTTGTTGCCCCAGCACCTCCTCATTAGTCTTAATTAGTGGCTGTGGCTGATGAAGTGGTAGAAAGGGAAACGGTGCCTCGCTAGTGCTTCTCCACGCGCTCCACTTTCATCGGATTCTCTCTCCTTCGAGTGGAATTCTCTCATTTTTTTTGGAGCGACGTGCCTTTTGAATGCAGGAAGGAGTCGGCATTCACCAACAACGGGAGGAATTTCCAGACCGATCGTTGTGACGGGTTCGCTAACGGGTTTGTTGTTTCTCATGCTCATTTTGGGGCGTCGTTTCCGAGCGTGGTGGGCGTCCGCGTGGCCACCGGCCCCTCCCTGAGGGAGCCCAACACGCTGACCTGCGCTTCTGGCAACGCCACTTCCACCAGGTCGGCTGTGGGCGGGGCAGAGATCGTTGTTGCTATGGCAACACAGCTTACTAGCAACAGTTGGAGGGAGCATCGACCACGGAGACGTCGGAGCCTGGGTCAGAGTCCGAATGTGCGCGGCATCACCAATAGGGGCCATGTGACAGGAAAGGGAAGTACTTCATAGGAGGGTGTTATGGGTTACCATAGCGACGGCCTGACCTGATTCACCACCACAGTGAAGATCCCCATGCGTCCCGAAACAAACCAGAACAGGACGCCGTCACTGAACACCCCTGATCCTCAGGGCCCCAAACTCAGGCTAGCGCGTCGCTCCGCTGACCAACCTCGGAACAATGAACGTCAGACACGAAGGGAACGCCTCAATCGGGAATCTTTTTAGAATTTAAGGCGGGCATTCACGCTATTCTTGGAGAGCCATGCTAACTGTTATCTAGCTAGCCTAAAACGTTCCTGAGCGATGTGGGATCTGAGCTATTGTGTGAATAATGTCAACTGTCCCAGCTCGTCTTTTTTCTCCGGAAGGGAGTCCGCTCCGCTCCGCTCCGCCCCGCTCCGCCCCGCCCCGCTCCGCTCGCCGTCCTCACGCCGAGGATGAGACGACGACAGAGTGCACTTGTGTAAGTGATATTAATGCCGACCTACAAATCACGGCGACGTCGCGTCACCGCCGGCGCTCGTCAGTGCGAAATTGGGACGGCTTTCTTCTGCTGCTGCTGGAGAGGACTGTAATGGGCCTGGAGCAGGGGGGGGGCGTCAATCACCCCCGCCCCCCCCCCCACGCACACCCGCTGCTTCTGTCGGCATATTTTTACCATCCGTTTCACTACAAAGGCGGCAATTACACCCGCTTTAGCATGTAGCTACAGTTACACCCGCTTTAGCATGTAGCAACAATTACACCCGCTTTAGCATGTAGCTACAATTACACCGCTTTAGCATGTAGCTACAATTACACCCGCTTTAGCATGTAGCAACAATTACACCCGCTTTAGCATGCAGCTACAATTACACCCGCTTTAGCATGCAGCTACAATTACACCCGCTTTAGCATGTAGCTACAATTACACCCGCTTTAGCATGCAGCTACAATTACACCCGCTTTAGCATGTAGCTACAATTACACCCGCTTTAGCATGCAGCTACAATTACACCCGCTTTAGCATGTAGCAACAATTACACCCGCTTTAGCATGCAGCTACAATTACACCTGCTTTAGCATGCAGCTACAATTACACCCGCTTTAGCATGTAGCAACAATTACACCCGCTTTAGCATGCAGCTACAATTACACCTGCTTTAGCATGCAGCTACAATTACACCCGCTTTAGCATGTAGCAACAATTACACCCGCTTTAGCATGCAGCTACAATTACACCTGCTTTAGCATGCAGCTACAATTACACCCGCTTTAGCATGCAGCTACAATTACACCCGCTTTAGCATGTAGCAACAATTACACCCGCTTTAGCATGCAGCTACAATTACACCTGCTTTAGCATGCAGCTACAATCACACCCGCTTTAGCATGTAGCAACAATCACACCCGCTTTAGCATGCAGCTACAATCACACCCGCTTTAGCATGCAGCTACAATCACACCCGCTTTAGCATGTAGCTACAATTACACCCGCTTTAGCATGTAGCTACAATTACACCCGCTTTAGCATGCAGCTACAATCACACCCGCTTTAGCATGTAGCTACAATTACACCCGCTTTAGCATGTAGCTACAATTACACCCGCTTTAGCATGCAGCTACAATTACACCCGCTTTAGCATGTAGCTACAATTACACCCGCTTTAGCATGCAGCTACAATTACACCCGCTTTAGCATGTAGCAACAATTACACCCGCTTTAGCATGCAGCTACAATTACACCTGCTTTAGCATGCAGCTACAATTACACCCGCTTTAGCATGTAGCAACAATTACACCCGCTTTAGCATGCAGCTACAATTACACCTGCTTTAGCATGTAGCTACAATCACACCCGCTTTAGCATGTAGCTACAATTACTGGAGTAGCAGGCACCAGGTGATCAAAAGCTGTTGGTCCAATCCGAGCCTCTGGAGCGCTGAGCAGGAATCCAAACAAGGAAAACCTTTTTCTCCCGACCCGTGTTTCCTGCACCCTTCCTGAACTGTGCGGGGGGGGCGGGGGGGGGACAAACAGAGGCATTAAGGGGCCGCGGAGAGCGGCGTGATTGTGTGTCGAGGGTGCGCCATTCGTGTTGTAGTGGATTTCCTCCGGTCCTCCGAGGAGCCGAGGCGAGAGTGTTTGCCCAGGAATCCCTGCTCCGTGATGTTCCCGGTCCTGTTTACAGGGAAGACGCAGCGATGTCACAACAGCGTCTTCAAATTGCTTTTCTTTGCAACGCGCACGTCCAATTTGGAGGATTTATTTTCCACGAGACACAAATTGACACGCGCAGGACGGCTGCCAGGATCGGCCCGCCAGCGTTTTGATTCCTCGGAGCCGTGTAATCATGTGGAAAATTCCCTTTTTGTCTCCCATCTAATCCGCTTTACAGACGGGAGAAGGAGCGGGAAAACTCTGCGCAGTGTTTAATGTAAATATTTGAAGATTCCTTGGAATCGCCTCCATCGCTGCATGTGGAGGCACGACCTCGACCTCTGACACCTCCTGGGGGCTCTGTGGAACCGCGGCCCGCTCCCCCTCCCTCTCCGGGTTCTGCTCACGGTTCTGTCCAGAGATCCGAGGGACTCTTCCAGACGTGTTTCAACTAGTGAGTGAAGAGAAGCGCGACTTCCGTACGTCTGCCTCACACCTGAGAGGGGAGCTGGTACTGGTACTGGTACTGGTACTGGTACTGGTGGAGCTGGTACTGGTACTGGTGGTGGGGCTGGTACTGGTGGAGCTGGTACTGGTGGTGGAGCTGGTACTGGTACTGGTGCTGGTGGAGCTGGTACTGGTGGTGGAGCTGGTACTGGTACTGGTGCTGGTGGTGGGGCTGGTACTGGTGGAGCTGGTGCTG
>JAPVLW010000097.1:7500-30000 GCA_027382335.1 Takifugu ocellatus
CTCCTCCCTTCAGATGGCTCCTCCCTTCAGAGGGCCCCTCCCATCAGATGGCCCCTCCCCTCAGATTGGGGAGAGGATGCTGCTGGGGTTATCACACCTACATCGAGGACCTAATAACTAGTAGAAGGATTTCATTCGCTTCAGACTTATAAACGACTCTGATTAAATCCTTTAGTGTGTTTGCTTCCACTTGTAGAACTCTTCCTGCCATTTTTATGGAAACCAATGCTCCTCTAGAGCTTCTGAGAGCTTTTTCGAAGTGCTGAGATCTTTTCCTGTGTGTGCTCAGCCTCATCTAACCCTGACTGGAACTGATTCATCATAGATAAACACAGAACTCGGATGAGGGAAATCATCTTGGAGTGGGATCAGACCCTCGGGTAGGATTGCAAACATTCAGGGAGCATTCAGTCATATGCACAGACTCAGATAGAGGGATCCAGAAAGCCAAGACGCACGGTCCCAATGGGCGGAAATGTTGGGAAACAAATAAACAACACAGAAACCACAACTCCACAAAGCAGACCTCAAGATGCTTTCACTGGATGCTAAAGGAGTAGCCTCCACGCTAATGAGCAGCCAGCCTGCTCTTCCACGCTCACGTTGACTTGGCTGGATGTGCGATGAGATATACATAAATCTAAATATATCTAGATATATGTATCTATCTAAATATATCTAGATATATGTATCTATCTAAATATATCTAGATATATATATATATATATATGTATGGAAAATATCAGATTTGGTGACAGCATGGAAGAAACAAGAGTTCCTTTAGTCTCCGAGTGGGTTAGGAAAGGAGGGAGGAGAGGAGAGGAGGAAAGGAGGGAGGAGAGGAGGGAGGAGAGGAGGGAGGAAAGGAGGGAGGAGAGGAGAGGAGAGGAGGGAGGAAAGGAGGGAGGAGAGGAGGGAGGAGAGGAGAGGAGGAGAGGAGGGAGGAAAGGAGGAAGGAGAGGAGGGAGGAGAGGAGAGGAGAGGAGGGAGGAAAGGAGGGAGGAGAGGAGGAGAGGAGGGAGGAGAGGAGGGAGGAGAGGAGAGGAGGGAGGAGAGGAGAGGAGAGGAGGGAGGAGAGGAGAGGAGGGAGGAGAGGAGGAGAGGAGGAGAGGAGGGAGGAGAGGAGGGAGGAGAGGAGAGGAGAGGAGGGAGGAGAGGAGAGGAGAGGAGAGGAGAGGAGAGGAGAGGAGGGAGGAGAGGAGGGAGGAGAGGAGGGGAGAGGAGGGAGGCACCAGGTGTGGCTCATGACACCAGCTGCACACTAGCGAAGGAGAGCGAGGCTCTGCGGTGCGACGTGTAGGGCGATGCCGGTATTATAGGACCGGGATAGAGGCGTGGCTCCGCACAGATTATTATTTTGCCATTTAGCAGTGATCTTAATGTTCTAAATACTCGCCGCCAACACGCCGCCGAGGGCTAAACCGCGGCTGGACCAAAGAGCGTGATTTAAAGCACAGAGACATGAGCTGGTGCTCCTGGAACATGGCTCCTTCTGCCCAGGGCAAATCCACAACAGCCAATTATCTGTCCACACACTCCGCAGCAGCTCTTGTCTTCTGGGTGTGTGTGTGGGAGCGTGTGTGTGTGTGTGTGTGTGTGCCAGCGTGTGTGTGAGTGTGTGTGTGTGTGAGCCAGCGCGTGTGTACCAGCGTGTGTATGAGTGTGCAGTGTGTGTGTGTGTGCCAGCGTGTGTATGTGTGTGTGTGTGTGTGTGTGCCAGCGTGTGTGTGTGTGTGTGTGTGCAGCGTGTGTGTGTGAGCCAGCGTGTGTGTGTGTGTGTGTGTGTGTGAGCCAGCGTGTGTGTGTGTGCCAGCGTGTGTGTGTGTGTGTGTGTGCCAGCGTGTGTGTGTGTGTGTGTGCAGCGTGTGTGTGTGAGCCAGCGTGTGTGTGTGTGTGTGTGTGAGCCAGCGTGTGTGTGTGTGTGTGTGTGTGCCAGCGTGTGTGTGTGTGTGTGTGTGTGCCAGCGTGTGTGTGTGAGCCAGCGTGTGTGTGTGTGTGGGGGGGTGGAGGAGACGTTAGAGGAGGGAGGCGTTGGCTATGAAAGGGAAGGAGGCGCCTGGATGATGTGGGGGGGTGCAGGCCTCAGGTGAGCTGCGTCCTGGTGACAGGTGTCTGCTGACCAGGCCACGGCTCCTCATGTGGGTTTGGATCCTTCCAAGCTTTTGGGCCTGGATGTGGAGGAGTGACTCCCTCAGTCATCTTCAGTGGAGACACAGCTCCCAAAGGTGAGTGTCGACCCTTCAGTCACCTGGATGAAGTGTTCATGGGGGGGCAAAGTGCCCCGCCAGAGCCCCGCTCAAGCTCCCTCTGCATCTGGAACATTCACGTTACAGAACCTCCCCTGTCAACACCGACCGACCCGTCTACGAGAACCTCCAGCCTGTGATCCACTCCCAGCCCGGCCGTTATTTCCCAAGGTGGGATTCGAGCCCATTCCTGCTCCGTACAGCGCTGCGCTCCATCATCACAGCCACCGTGCGGCTCCGCTCCGTGGCTCCGTGGCTCCGCTCCGCGGCTCCGTGGCTCCGCGCTGCGGCTCCGTGGCTCCGTGGCTCCGCGCTGCGGCTCCGCTCCGCGGCTCCGCTCCGCTCTGCGCTGCTGCTCCGCTCCGTGGCTCCGCGCTGCGGCTCCGCTCCGCGCTGCGGCTCCGCTCCGTGGCTCCGCGCTGCGGCTCCGCTACGCGGCTCCGCTCCGCGCTGCGGCTCCGCTCCGCGCTGCTGCTCCGCTTCGTGGCTCCGCTCCGTGGCTCCGTGGCTCCGCGCTGCGGCTCCGCGCTGCGGCTCCGCGCTGCTGCTCCGCTCCGCGCTGCGGCTCCGCTCCGCGCCGCGGCTCCGCTCCGCGCTGCTGCTCCGCTCCGCGCTGCTGCTCCGCTCCGTGGCTCCGCTCCGTGGCTCCGTGGCTCCGCGCTGCGGCTCCGCGCTGCGGCTCCGCGCTGCTGCTCCGCTCCGCGCTGCTGCTCCGCTCCGCGCTGCTGCTCCGCTCCGCGCTGCTGCTCCGCTCCGCGCTGCTGCTCCGCTACGCGGCTCCGCTCCGTGGCTCCGCGCTGCGGCTCCGCTCCGCTCCCTGGCTTCTGTGTGGGTGAATCCTTCAGAGTGTGATGAAGAGTCGTAATCCTGCACGCTAGCACCACCATGAGATTCACAGGCGGCTTCAGCTTGGAATGAAACGTCTCAGCGACAGGAATTATGGGATGCGTGGCCACAAAGGTGGCTTCATGTCTTCTGAATACATTTGGACGCCGCTGGTGGTTCTGACTCTAACGCACCTGTGTGACGACTTGAGGTTTGTTGGTTTCAGGCTGATCTGTGATTTTTTGGAGCTACTTGACGAAGCCAAACCATCTGAAGCCGCAGATCAGTTCTGGGCGTGGGCCGGGAAACGGGCCAACGAGAGAAAGGTGCCGATGTCTGGATACCCGCCGTGGTTGGACTGAGCGGTTCCGTTGGCGGCGGTACTGCTGCGCTCTCTCCAGGCTTGGATAATGCTCTGTCCTGATGCACAGCATCAGCCTCAAACAAATCCATGTAGCCGTTAGCTTCTCGCTACACAGCCGGTGTGTTTACGGGGAGGAACGCTGATCCGTCTCAGCCCTGCTTTTATCATTCCCACCCTGATCCCTGGGCCTGGATGTGGAGCCTTTTATCTGTGTGTGAGTGTGTTTGTGAGAGCGCTGCCCTGGATGTGTGTGTTGTGTATATGGGGAATGCTATTTAAGCTTCTGGCTTTCAGCGGGCCGCACTTTCCCACGCCTTCCGTGCTGCTGTGCTCTCCGTGCTATGCTAACGCTCCGCTCGTTCACTCCTCCACATCGACGCGCTCGTCACGATGACCCGACTGAGCAGCATTGCTCTGCCCGGCGCCGTCAATATTCCATTAGCATTAGCAACATCAGTTTAAATGTGCTGATAAAGAGAGTGGGGGGGGGGGGGGGGGCTCTTCCATACTGTTCCGTTACATTCCAACATCCACTAAATCCCATTTTTAATAAGCAAAGGTGTCCAGATGTGGCGGAGCTCTCAGAGCTTCGTGCCTTTAACGGTTTCATTTGAAAAGATTCTGCCATGTCTTCGGTGAACGTTAATCACCGTTGGCAACCTCATCCGAGGCTAATCATGACTCAGCCCGTCCATATTAACAGCCCCCCCCCCACTGAGCGTGCTCCTATAGCCGCTTCCTCGGAGCCCTTTCATACCGACGGTGTCACTGAGGAAATATCGGCGCTTCAACAGGAGCATCGTAAAGAACAAAGACGACTCTGTGGACGGTCAAGCATCAGGGAGAGACCTGTGGCAACGCTAATCTCATTAGCACAGTCCTGCATGCTAAGCTGTTCATTAGCGACTGGCGTCACGACGTGGGCACTTACATCCATCTCGGACCTCCCTAATTATCCACGTGACTCGTGTGAGGGTAATTACAGCTTTCACGACAGTGGGAACAAGGCCACACACGGCCCACAATCGGAGGAGCTAATAGACCGATAGCATTCACACGGGCTCTTGTGCGTCCTCTGTCTCGCCCTGACAGAGACGGGCAGCGTGGGACAAGGACGCAGGGTGAGAGACGCTGAAATGGGGACAATGTTTCCCTCAGTCGGCATTAGAGACAGCAGAGGGATTTGGGAGGTGCCGTCAGGAGGTGCTTCAAGCTCAGCCCTCTTCACAGAGAGAGCTCATCTGGCTCTGTTCTGTGTCACATCCGGCCACCGTGGTCCGCTTCCACGGCCGGGATTAGCCCCGCCTCCCGGGATTAGCCCTGCCTCCCGGGATTAGCCCTGCCTCCCGGGATTAGCCCCGCCTCCCGGGATTAGCCCCACCTCCCGGGATTAGCCCCACCTCCCGGGACTAGGCCCGCCTCCCCGGATTAGCCCCGCCTCCCGGGATTAGCCCCACCTCCCGGGATTAGCCCCACCTCCCGGGACTAGGCCCGCCTCCCCGGATTAGCCCTGCCTCCCGGGATTAGCCCCACCTCCCGGGATTAGCCCCACCTCCCGGGACTAGGCCCGCCTCCCCGGATTAGCCCTGCCTCCCGGGATTAGCCCCGCCTCCCGGGATTAGCCCCACCTCCCGGGATTGGACCCGCCTCCCGGGATTGGGCCCGCCTCCCGTGATTAGCCCCGCCTCCCGGGATTAGCCCCGCCTCCCGGGACTAGGCCCGCCTCCCCGGATTAGCCCTGCCTCCCGGGATTAGCCCCGCCTCCCGGGACTAGGCCCGCCTCCCGGGATTAGCCCCGCCTCCCGGGATTAGCCCCGCCCTCCCGGGAGGCGGTGTGTGTGTGTGTGTGTGTGTGTGGTTAACCAGCAGAATATTAATAACAACAAAAACTGGAATCTAAAATTTTAACTTTTTCTCTGCTTTTAATTCAACTTTGTGTTAAACCCTAATCTTCCTGATTTAGGGAACATTATATCAATCACACCCACACACACACACACACACACACACACACCTACACCCACACACACACACACACCCACACACCTACACCTACACCCACACACACACACACACACACACACACACCCACACACCTACACCTACACCCACACACACACACACACACACACACACCCCACACACACACACACACCCACACAGATATCCGTGCATCTTCATACACAAAAGGAAAGCCTCTGTGAGTTCAGTGACGTGCACGCGCACGTGCACACGCATGCAACGCTGCCTACCTTTGCTCATTGTTCATCCTGGAGCCTGAAGCGAGTGTGGAGCGTCTGGAAAGAGGAGAGCAGAGTTCAGCAGCTTGATCTTTGAAGGTCGGTGTGTGTTCTGTGTCTTGGCTGGGGGGGCGGATGTGTGTGTGTGTGTGTGTGTGTGTGTGTGTGTGTGTGTGTGTGTGTGTGTGGGTGGGGGGGGGTTCCGGGGACTTTGCGTGATCAAACGTGCACGATTTGTTGGTTGTGTCGCTCTGCTGCCCCCTGTCGTCCGGAGCTTCTCATGACCTACAGAATCCCACCTGATCCACCTGCAGCGCCCCCCAGTGAGGGAACAGTGTTGCCTTCTGTGCACAGTGCACGTGACTCCCCGTGCGTGCGTGCGTGCGTGCGACTCCCAGTGAAGCGTCCATGTCTGTGCGTGATCAGAAAACCTTTCAAAAAAGTTGGCCGACGGTCTTCTTTGATATATATATATATTCATCTATATATATTTTATGTGAGGCAGGTGTGTGAGGCAGGTGTGTGTGAGGCAGGTGTGTGTGAGGCAGGTGTGTGAGGCAGGTGTGTGAGGCAGGTGTGTGTGAGGCAGGTGTGTGTGTGGCAGGTGTGTGAGGCAGGTGTGTGAGGCAGGTGTGTGTGAGGCAGGTGTGTGTGAGGCAGGTGTGTGTGAGGCAGGTGTGTGAGGCAGGTGTGTGTGAGGCAGGTGTGTGAGGCAGGTGTGTGTGAGGCAGGTGTGTGAGGCAGGTGTGTGTGAGGCAGGTGTGTGAGGCAGGTGCTGTGGTCACTAACCTGTATTAGTGAACAGAGTCACTGTGCAGCTTCATCCTGGAGCAATGAAAGACTGAGAAACCTCCTGAGAATTCTCCTGCAACAGAAGAAGCAAAGTTGGAGACGAGTTTGAGAGGATTCGAGGGGGTTCGAGGGGGTTCGAGGTGGTTCGAGGGGGTTCGAGGGGGTTCGAGGGGGTTCGAGGGGGTTCGAGGGGGTTCGAGGTGGTTCGAGGGGGTTCGAGGGGGAGCCCATCCTTTCAGAAGACCACATTCACAGAATGTTGCTTTGTCAAAAGCATCAGGATCAAATCATGGAGGGAAACATGGAAACGTCATTAATTAACCTTAAATATTAATGAAAACATCCAATACAAATGTGTCAGAACAGTTTTGATGGGTATCCAAATACCTCGTGGCAACATTCTTTATGCCCCCCTATTTATCTCCTGCCCCATCTGGTTGTCAGAAGTCAACGTGCAATTCATAAAACCGCCACGAGGGGGCGGTGTTACACCACTTCCGCGCCTGGGAAGGCTGACTAATGTATTAAAGAGCATAGATGATGATGAAGATGGTGATGAAGATGATGATGATGAAGATGGTGATGAAGATGATGATGAAGATGATGATGATGATGAAGATGGTGATGAAGATGGTGATGAAGATGATGATGAAGATGATGATGATGATGATGGTGAAGATGATGATGATGAAGATGGTGATGAAGATGATGATGATGATGAAGATGATGATGAAGATGGTGATGAAGATGGTGATGAAGATGAAGATGGTGATGAAGATGATGATGAAGATGGTGATGAAGATGATGATGATGATGAAGATGATGATGAAGATGGTGATGATGATGATGATGAAGATGGTGATGAAGATGATGATGAAGATGGTGATGAAGATGACGATGAAGATGATGATGATGAAGATGGTGATGAAGATGATGATGAAGATGATGATGATGAAGATGGTGATGGCAGCATTCATTAAGAGAAGAACTCGACTACGATTAACTGAAGAAACGCGGGACCCGGAGGACCCGGAGGACCCGGAGGACACGGAGGACACGTGTCCTAGGACCCGGAGGACACGGAGGACACGTGTCCCGGGACACGGAGGGGTGGAACCATGACGACCCCACCACACGTTCCGGGTTTCACCCTGTTCAGGTCCAACACCCTGCGTGCGGCGCCCTGGCTGCTCTGGAGTTCTGTCTCAAACACGGACTCCAACGTGAGCACCACATGGGTGGAATTCTGTCAGGATCTCATCTTTGGGAATTCTTTCCCACTTCCTGTTTCTTCTGCTGACCCGTGTGGGGGGTCAGGAGCCACATGAGCACCGAAAGGACACCGGAAAATCTCCGGCGTCTCTTTTTCCAACCGTGGGAAGAAGACGCGCTTCCAGGTGTGTTTGTGCTGCTCCAGGAAGTTTTGAGCTTGTTGTGGGAGCGTCTGACCACAGGGAGCGTCGGAGCCACAGGATCCGGTGATCCGGTTTATATTTAAACCCGCCCCTGGAGTCGGAACAAACACGAGATAAACCGGCCTCCAAATTCTGCTTTTCAGACTAAAAGTAGCAACGAATAATCAAACAAGGAATTCTGAACACTGGATCGGATTTTTCATTCCTTTTTTAGAACCGACCAGCAGAAACAGAAGAGTTCTGACCCTGGATCAGCCTGACCCTGGATCAGCCTGACCCTGGATCAGCCTGACCCTGGATCAGCCTGACCCTGGATCAGTCTGACCCTGGATCAGCCTGACCGGGTATCAATCTGACCCTGGATCAGCCTGACCCTGGATCAGCCTGACCCTGGATCAGTCTGACCCTGGATCAGTCTGACCCTGGATCAGCCTGACCCTGGATCAGCCTGACCCTGGATCAGCCTGACTCTGGATCAGCCTGACCCTGGATCAGTCTGACTCTGGATCAGTCTGACCGGGTATCAGTCTGACCCTGGATCAGCCTGACCCTGGATCAGCCTGACCCTGGATCAGTCTGACCCTGGATCAGTCTGACCCTGGATCAGCCTGACCCTGGATCAGCCTGACCCTGGATCAGCCTGACTCTGGATCAGCCTGACCCTGGATCAGCCTGACCCTGGATCAGCCTGACTCTGGATCAGCCTGACCCTAGATCAGCCTGACCGGGTATCAATCTGACCCTGGATCAGTCTGACCCTGGATCAGTCTGACTCTGGATCAGTCTGACCCTGGATCAGCCTGACCCTGGATCAGCCTGACCCTGGATCAGTCTGACCCTGGATCAGCCTGACCGGGTATCAATCTGACCCTGGATCAGCCTGACCCTGGATCAGCCTGACCCTGGATCAGCCTGACCCTGGATCAGTCTGACCCTGGATCAGCCTGACCGGGTATCAATCTGACCCTGGATCAGCCTGACCCTGGATCAGCCTGACCCTGGATCAGTCTGACCCTGGATCAGTCTGACCCTGGATCAGCCTGACCCTGGATCAGCCTGACCCTGGATCAGCCTGACTCTGGATCAGCCTGACCCTGGATCAGTCTGACTCTGGATCAGTCTGACCGGGTATCAGTCTGACCCTGGATCAGCCTGACCCTGGATCAGCCTGACCCTGGATCAGTCTGACCCTGGATCAGTCTGACCCTGGATCAGCCTGACCCTGGATCAGCCTGACCCTGGATCAGCCTGACTCTGGATCAGCCTGACCCTGGATCAGCCTGACCCTGGATCAGCCTGACTCTGGATCAGCCTGACCCTAGATCAGCCTGACCGGGTATCAATCTGACCCTGGATCAGTCTGACCCTGGATCAGTCTGACTCTGGATCAGTCTGACCGGGTATCAGTCTGACCCTGGATCAGCCTGACTCTGGATCAGTCTGACCCTGGATCAGCCTGACCCTGGATCAGCCTGACCCTGGATCAGCCTGACCCTGGATCAGCCTGACTCTGGATCAGTCTGACCCTGGATCAGCCTGACTCTGGATCAGTCTGACTCTGGATCAGCCTGACCGGGTATCAGTCTGACCCTGGATCAGTCTGACCCTGTATCAGCATCAGACTGACCCTGGATCAGTCTGACTCTGGATCAGCCTGACCGGGTATCAGTCTGACCCTGGATCAGTCTGACCCTGTATCAGCATCAGACTGACCCTGGATCAGCCTGACTCTGGATCAGCCTGACTGGGGATCAGTCTGACCCTGGATCAGTCTGACCCTGGATCAGCCTGACCGGGTATCAGTCTGACCCTGGATCAGTCTGACCCTGGATCAGTCTGACTCTGGATCAGCCTGACCCTGGATCAGTCTGACTCTGGATCAGCCTGACCGGGGATCAGTCTGACCCTGGATCAGCCTGACTCTGGATCAGTCTGACTCTGGATCAGCCTGACCCTGGATCAGCCTGACCGGGGATCAGTCTGACCCTGGATCAGTCTGACCCTGGATCAGTCTGACCCTGGATCAGCCTGACCCTGGATCAGTCTGACCGGGGATCAGTCTGACCCTGGATCAGTCTGACCCTGGATCAGCCTGACCCTGGATCAGTCTGACCCTGGATCAGCCTGACCGGGTATCAGTCTGACCCTGGATCAGTCTGACCCTGGATCAGTCTGACCCTGGATCAGCCTGACTGGGGATCAGTCTGACTCTGGATCAGCCTGACCCTGGATCAGCCTGACCGGGGATCAGTCTGACCCTGGATCAGTCTGACCCTGGATCAGTCTGACCCTGGATCAGCCTGACCCTGGATCAGTCTGACCGGGGATCAGTCTGACCCTGGATCAGTCTGACTCTGGATCAGTCTGACTCTGGATCAGCCTGACCCTGGATCAGCCTGACCGGGTATCAGTCTGACCCTGGATCAGTCTGACCCTGGATCAGTCTGACCCTGGATCAGCCTGACTGGGGATCAGTCTGACTCTGGATCAGTCTGACTCTGGATCAGCCTGACCGGGTATCAGTCTGACCCTGGATCAGCCTGACTCTGGATCAGTCTGACCCTGGATCAGCCTGACCCTGGATCAGCCTGACTGGGGATCAGTCTGACCCTGGATCAGCCTGACCGGGGATCAGTCTGACCCTGGATCAGTCTGACCCTGGATCAGTCTGACCCTGGATCAGTCTGACCGGGTATCAGTCTGACCCTGGATCAGCCTGACCCTGGATCAGCCTGACCCTGGATCAGTCTGACTCTGGATCAGCCTGACCGGGCATCAGTCTGACCCTGGATCAGTCTGACCCTGGATCAGCCTGACTCTGGATCAGCCTGACCCTGGATCAGTCTGACCCTGGATCAGCCTGACCCTGGATCAGCCTGACTCTGGATCAGTCTGACCCTGGATCAGCCTGACCGGGGATCAGTCTGACCCTGGATCAGTCTGACCCTGGATCAGTCTGACCGGGTATCAGTCTGACCCTGGATCAGCCTGACCCTGGATCAGCCTGACCCTGGATCAGTCTGACCCTGGATCAGCCTGACTCTGGATCAGCCTGACCCTGGATCAGCCTGACCCTGGATCAGCCTGACTCTGGATCAGTCTGACCCTGGATCAGCCTGACTGGGGATCAGTCTGACTCTGGATCAGTCTGACTCTGGATCAGCCTGACCGGGTATCAGTCTGACCCTGGATCAGCCTGACCGGGTATCAGTCTGACCCTGGATCAGCCTGACCCTGGATCAGCCTGACCCTGGATCAGTCTGACCCTGGATCAGTCTGACTCTGGATCAGTCTGACCCTGGATCAGTCTGACTCTGGATCAGCCTGACCCTGGATCAGCCTGACCGGGGATCAGTCTGACCCTGGATCAGCCTGACCGGGTATCAGTCTGACCCTGGATCAGTCTGACCCTGGATCAGTCTGACTCTGGATCAGCCTGACCCTGGATCAGCCTGACCCTGGATCAGCCTGACTTTGGATCAGTTTGACCCTGGATCAGCCTGACTCTGGATCAGCCTGACCCTGGATCAGTCTGACCCTGGATCAGTCTGACCCTGGATCAGTCTGACCCTGGATCAGCCTGACCCTGGATCAGTCTGACCCTGGATCAGTCTGACTCTGGATCAGCCTGACCCTGGATCAGCCTGACCCTGGATCAGCCTGACCCTGGATCAGCCTGACTCTGGATCAGTCTGACTCTGGATCAGCCTGACCCTGGATCAGCCTGACCGGGTATCAGTCTGACTCTGGATCAGTCTGACTCTGGATCAGCCTGACCGGGTATCAGTCTGACCCTGGATCAGCCTGACTCTGGATCAGTCTGACCCTGGATCAGTCTGACCCTGGATCAGTCTGACCCTGGATCAGTCTGACCGGGTATCAGTCTGACCCTGGATCAGCCTGACCCTGGATCAGCCTGACCCTGGATCAGTCTGACCCTGGATCAGTCTGACTCTGGATCAGCCTGACCCTGGATCAACCTGACCCTGGATCAGCCTGACTTTGGATCAGTCTGACCCTGGATCAGCCTGACTCTGGATCAGCCTGACCCTGGATCAGCCTGACCCTGGATCAGTCTGACCCTGGATCAGCCTGACTCTGGATCAGCCTGACTCTGGATCAGCCTGACCCTGGATCAGCCTGACCCTGGATCAGCCTGACCCTGGATCAGTCTGACCCTGGATCAGTCTGACTCTGGATCAGCCTGACCCTGGATCAGCCTGACCCTGGATCAGCCTGACCCTGGATCAGTCTGACCCTGGATCAGCCTGACCCTGGATCAGTCTGACCCTGGATCAGCCTGACTCTGGATCAGTCTGACTCTGGATCAGCCTGACCCTGGATCAGCCTGACCCTGGATCAGCCTGACCCGCATGCATCAGGATTCACACAAACTGGCTGATCGTTAA
Source organism: Takifugu ocellatus (assembly GCA_027382335.1). NCBI lineage: Eukaryota > Metazoa > Chordata > Actinopteri > Tetraodontiformes > Tetraodontidae > Takifugu > Takifugu ocellatus. The sequence continues at coordinate 19,792 of JAPVLW010000097.1, forward strand.
ATTCAGAATCATTTTTAAAACCCTCCTCCTGACCTACCAGGTCCTCAGAGGCCGAGCTCCATCCTACCTGGAGGAGCTAGTGACACCTGACCAGCCCAACAGACAGAACGCTGGTCTACTGGTGGCCCCCAGAGTCTCTAGGAGTAGAATGGGGGGCCGAGCATTTAGCTACCAGGCCCCCCTGCTGTGGAACCAGCTCCCTGTCCAGGCCCCCCTGCTATGGAACCAGCTCCCTGTCCAGCCCCCCTGCTGTGGAACCAGCTCCCTGTCCAGCCCCCCTGCTGTGGAACCAGCTCCCTGTCCAGGCCCCCTGCTATGGAACCAGCTCCCTGTCCAGCCCCCCTGCTGTGGAACCAGCTCCCTGTCCAGGCCCCCTGCTATGGAACCAGCTCCCTGTCCAGGCCCCCCTGCTATGGAACCAGCTCCCTGTCCAGGCCCCCTGCTGTGGAACCAGCTCCCTGTCCAGTCCCCCTGCTGTGGAACCAGCTCCCTGTCCAGGCCCCCCTGCTATGGAACCAGCTCCCTGTCCAGTCCCCCTGCTGTGGAACCAGCTCCCTGTCCAGGTACGGGAGGCTGACTCCATCGCTACTTTAAGATCAGACTTCAAACCTCCTCTTTGATGAAGCTTATTGTTACTAATTCTGTAGTTCCAGTTACTGTCATAGACGGACAGATTATCATCCTTGGGGGGTCGTCTGATCGTCAGGTTATATGATAATTATATATAATAATATAGAAATAATTATCTAATCATCAGCTGTGCTGCTATAGGCCGAGGCTGCTGGGGTCCAGAACCATGATCACCAGGCTGCCGGGGTCCAGAACCATGATCACCTGATCACCAGGCTGCCAGGGTCCAGAACCATGATCACCAGGCTGCCGGGGTCCAGAACCATGATCACCAGGCTGCCGGGGTCCAGAACCATGATCACCTGATCACCAGGCTGCCAGGGTCCAGTACCATGATCACATGATCACCAGGCTGCTGGGGTCCAGAACCATGATCACCTGATCACCAGGCTGCCGGGGTCCAGAACCATGATCACGTGATCACCAGGCTGCTGGGGTCCAGAACCATGATCACCAGGCTGCCAGGGTCCAGAACCATGATCACCTGATCACCAGGCTGCTGGGGTCCAGAACCATGATCACCTGATCACCAGGCTGCCGGGGTCCAGAACCATGATCACGTGATCACCAGGCTGCTGGGGTCCAGAACCATGATCACCAGGCTGCCAGGGTCCAGAACCATGATCACCTGATCACCAGGCTGCCGGGGTCCAGAACCATGATCACCTGATCACCATCTTTACGCGTTCCGTTAGATCGGGAAGTAAAAAGTGCTGTGAATGTCGAGGGGCCACGACGGAGACTCAGCACCAAGTGCTGATGAGCAGGAGCCCTAACCCATTAATGCTGCTGGTGCAGCTCCGTGCACGCCACCGTGCGCACCACCGTGCACGCCACCGTGCGCGCCACCGTGCACGCCACCGTGCGCGCCACCGTGCGCGCCACCGTGCACGCCACCGTGCACGCGCACTAAAGCCTCTGCAGCTGTATTTTCCATCCTTCCCTGAGAATGAGATGACCAGTCCGGACATGCTAGCTGGCTAGTGCTAGCAGCACTTTAGCTTCATGCGCTAGTGAGAGCGCTTCACGCTGGATGGAACCATCACGGGCCGTCGGAGGGAGCCGCGGTTAGTTAACCCGAACCCGAACCCGAACCCTTTGTGGCGCCGCGGTGCTGGACTCGTCGTCACCATCCTGAAGGACCAGCTGGAGCTGTCCGAGTTTTAACGACGGATGAAAGAGGTGAAAAAGCGTCGGCAGAAGAGAGAAAAATGATGGAGTGAGAGCGGAAAATAATGAGGTTTGGAAAAGGAGAGTTTCTGAACGTCGTCCTGCTCGTCTGCTCAGGACGTAGCATGTTAGCAGACTGTTAGCATGTAGCGCTCCATGATGGTGGGGGGGCGGAGGCACAGCTAGCAGGGATGAGGTCACCAATGCTGGGCTGGATCAGGACCCATCGGCTCTCCTAACCAGCCTCCTCAGCGCCTCTCCGACCCACTTCCTCTTCCTGTCTCGTTTCTCTCCCATCCTCCACCTGCTGATGCAGCTGCCCCCAGTTCTCCACAGAGACGAATCGGATCAGCACGTGCACACGTTTAATTAAGAACCAACGAGGGTACGGGTGCGAGTGTCCCCCTGAACCTTTGGGCCTCGGCTCTGCAGCCCCTCCAGGGGGTCAGGCTTCATTTTTCTGGGGAAAATGTCACCGTGGAGACGATAAAAACACAAATGAACTTTTATTTTAAAGGACACGAAGCCGCTAAAACCTGATTCTGCAATATTAAAGAAAAGCTTCTTCCTTTGATCTTTTATATATGATCTTTTATTGGATAGTTCTCACACAATGATACTCTGGTCTAGAGCGTGTGTGTGTGTGTGGGTGAGTGAGTGTGTGTGGGTGAGGTGTGTGTGGGTGTGTGGGTGAGTGAGTGTGTGTGTGTGTGTGTGTGGGTGAGTGAGTGTGTGTGTGGGTGTGTGTGTGTGAGTGTGTGGGTGAGTGAGTGTGTGTGTGGGTGAGTGAGTGTGTGTGTGGGTGTGTGTGTGTGTGGGTGTGGGTGAGTGAGTGTGTGTGTGGGTGTGTGTGTGTGTGTGTGTGTGTGAGTGAGTGTGTGTGTGGGTGTGTGTGTGTGAGTGTGGGTGTGTGTGGGTGAGGGTGTGTGTGAGTGTGTGGGTGTGTGTGTGTGTGTGTGTGTGTGAGTGAGTGTGTGTGTGGGTGTGTGTGTGTGAGTGTGGGTGTGAGTGTGTGGGTGAGTGTGTGTGTGTGGGTGTGTGGAGGGGGTATTTATAAAGTATTTATGGGGACCGGTCCAAGTTGCAAAGCCTCGTTAGATCAGAGGGTCTTTGGTTAAATAGCCCATAATTCCAGGGATTCCTGGAGCAACATTCCCGACAGGAGCACGAGCAGGCAGCGGAAGGCCGACAGGTCCGGATCTGCTTCAATGCTCTGAAGCTCAGGTTCCTCCAGCTACATCATGAAATCAGGCGCAACCGAGAGGCGGCGAAGGAACCAGCTGAAATAGCTGCTAGCTTGTTAGCATGACGCCTGTTAGCATGACGCCTGTTAGCATGACGCTTGTTAGCATGACGCCTGTTAGCATGACGCCTGTTAGCATGATACCTGTTAGCATGACGCCTGTTAGCATGACGCCTGTTAGCATGACGCCTGTTAGCATGATGCCTGTTAGCATGACGCCTGTTAGCATGACGCCTGTTAGCATGATGCCTGTTAGCATGACGCTTGTTAGCATGATGCCTGTTAGCATGATGCTTGTTAGCATGCAAAAGTGATGCTTTAAACACAAGAAAACAAAGCAGTTCTGTAGGAAAAAGGGATCTGACGAGTGGAGGAACGACGCTGACGTCAGGCTGAGAGGCTGAGATGGAGATGACACTGACCCCCCCCCCCCTTAGTGTGGGAGAACCCCCCCACCCTTAGTGTGGGAGAACCCCCCCCTAATGTGGGAGAACCCCCCCCCAATGTGGGAGAACCCCCCCCTAATGTGGGAGAACCCCCCCCCCCAATGTGGGAGAACCCCCCCCCTAATGTGGGAGAACCCCCCCCTAATGTGGGAGAACCCCCCCTAATGTGGGAGAACCCCCCCCCCAATGTGGGAGAACCCCCCCCCCTAATGTGGGAGAACCCCCCCCTAATGTGGGAGAACCCCCCACCCTTAGTGTGGGAGAACCCCCCCCTAATGTGGGAGAACCCCCCCCCCCCAATGTGGGAGAACCCCCCCCCCTAATGTGGGAGAACCCCCCGACGCTGCTTCTGTGCTTGTTTGGGTTCGATTGTTGCTCCTGAAGTCACACATTTAAATCCCAACTTTGAGCTCTTACCTGGATCATCCCTCCCCCCCCCCCATCCCTCCCCCCTCCTCTACCCTCCCCCCTCCTCATCGAATCATCCCTCCTCCTCCCTCCCCCCTCTTCATCCCTCCTCCCTCCTCCTCCCTCTCCCCTCCTCCTCCCTCCCCCCTCCTCATCCCTCCTCCTCCCTCCCCCCTCCTCATCGAATCATCCCTCCTCCTCCCTCCCCCCTCTTCATCCCTCCTCCCTCCTCCTCCCTCCCCCCTCCTCATCACTCCTCCCTCCCCCTCCTCATCAAATCACCCCCCCACCTCCCTCCTTCTCCACTTCCTTCTCCTCCTGCGCTGCATTATAATAGACTCCTTGGCACCTCCACCAACACTCACCTGAGCAGCTCTTCCCCCCCCCCCTTCATCCCTTCATCCTCTCTCCAATCCCACCATATCCCAACCATCCCTCTCATTTCCCTTTATTCCCTTCCCTCTCTGTAGCTGTCTAAACTTTCATCATGTGCCCTCCTGCTTGATCTCGTAATCTCTCCTCACTGGATCCTCCCTATCCCCTTGGCTCCTTCCCCTCCTCCCTCTTTCTCACCCTCCTTCCCACCTCTCCCAGTCTGGTAATGAGATGAAGAGTCAGAGACGTGAATTCCAGCTCGGAGCTGCACCAAAACGAACACGGGAAACCCACCGTGGGTCCAGATGGCTGTGGTCCGGGCCAGGCCGTGGTCCGGGCCAGGCCGTGGTCCGGGCCAGGCTGTGGTCCGGGCCAGGTCGTGGTCCGGGCCAGGCCGTGGTCCGGGCCACAGCTTGGTCCGGGCCAGGCCGTGGTCCGGGCCAGGCCGTGGTCCGGGCCAGGTCGTGGTCCGGGCCAGGCCGTGGTCCGGGCCACAGCTTGGTCCGGGCCACAGCTTGGTCCGGGCCAGGCTAACCCTAACTAACCCTAACACACATTAGCATGTAGCACAGTTTCATCCTGTGGTACTGCTGTGTGCGTTTCTGTGTGAATAAATGTGTTAATTCTGTTAATAACAAAAGACTTCCTGTATAAAAGACATATGACATCAGGTTGAACCAATCAGCTGAGCCTTAATGCCATTATTGGGTGTTACTGACGGAGGTTTAGAAAACCACGCTAGTAAAAGTATAAACAGCAGGCAGGGGTTCGGGTTAACCCTAACCAGGTTATTATTCATAGTTTGATGAAGCAGTTTTCAAATCTGTTCTGTCTCAGTTATGTCGTCAGTAAAATTCCACTTGGAGTTAGTTTTCATGTTTCCCTTTGATGACCAACAACATGTGAGCTTTATAACTTTATAACTGCAGTGAAGATGAGACATGCTGAACAAGAAAAATGGGGTTTTAATCTGTAATAATTACAAAAAGAAGAACGAGGCTCCAAGCTGATCAAAGCAGACAGCAAAGCCAAGTCCTGTGTGGAGCCCAGTGGGGCGGATGGAACCTCAGGGGAGTCAAAGGTGAGTCTCCAGTCGCCAAGTCAATCAAGAACATCGAAAGTTACTCAAGAATGTCTGAAGTCAATCAAGAACATCTGAAGTTACTCAAGAATGTCTGAAGTCAATCAAGAACATCGAAAGTTACTCAAGAACATCTAAAGTTACTCAAGAACATCTAAAGTTACTCAAGAATGTCTGAAGTCAATCAAGAACATCGAAAGTTACTCAAGAACATCTAAAGTTACTCAAGAACATCTAAAGTTACTCAAGAATGTCTGAAGTCAATCAAGAACATCTAAAGTTAATCAAGAACATCTGAAGTCAATCAAGAACATCTTAAGTTACTCAAGAACATCTAAAGTTACTCAAGAACATCTAAAGTTACTCAAGAACATCTGAAGTCAATCAAGAACATCTAAAGTTACTCAAGAACGTCTAAAGTTACTCAAGAACATCTAAAGTTACTCAAGAACATCTAAAGTTACTCAAGAACATCTAAAGTTACTCAAGAACATCTGAAGTCAATCAAGAACATCTAAAGTTACTCAAGAACATCTAAAGTTACTCAAGAACGTCTAAAGTTACTCAAGAATGTCTGAAGTTACTCAAAAAGATCTAAAGTTACTCAATAATGTCTGAAGTTACTCAAGAACATCTAAAGTTACTCAAGAATGTCTGAAGTTACTCAAGAACATCTAAAGTTACTCAAGAACATCTAAAGTTACTCAAGAACATCTAAAGTTACTCAAAAACATCTAAAGTTACTCAAGAACATCTAAAGTTACTCAAAAACATCTAAAGTTACTCAATAACGTCTGAAGTTACTCAAGAACATCTAAAGTTACTCAAGAACATCTATTCACATCATTGTTGCCATACTCTCTTGAGTGTGGACCACGTATGTGGGACACGTGTCCCAGAGAGCAGAAAAGCCCCGTTGGTGCCCACGTTTATGCATTTTGGAGGCCTGGGGGGCAAAGAGTCTGCAGCTGCATCTCCAGCCAAAGATCAAAGGTGGAGGGTTCGTGAGAGCCACCTCCATGAGGCTTGTTTGGGCTGAGGAGGCAGGAGACAGAACAACAGAAGAAAAAGGCGACGTGGATCTCTTACCTGTCAGAAGTGCTTCAACAGTTCAAACTGCGAAGAGGAGTTGGGAGGGGAGAGACAAGGGGGGAGGCAAAGGGGAGGAAAAGGGGAGAAAGCATGACGTTAGCTTCAGAGAAGAGCAACCTCCCACAACACGTCATATTACAAAGACACTAAATGCGCTACATTAAAATGACGTTATTACGATGAATGAAAATGTCATTTCAGCATAAATGAGGGTTTACAGGTGGCCTGTGTTTGACCTCAGCACCTCAAGGCTCCTGTGTTTGACCTCAGCACCTCAAGGCTCCTATGTTTGACCTTAGCACCTCAAAGCTCCTGTGTTTGACCTTAGCACCTCAAGGCTCCTGTGTTTGACCTCAGCACCTCAAGGCTCCTATGTTTGACCTTAGCACCTCAAAGCTCCTGTGTTTGACCTTAGCACCCGAAGGTTCCTGTGTTTGACCTTAGCACCTCAAGGCTCCTGTGTTTGACCTTTACACCTGCAGTCTTGAACATCCAGGAGAAAGCAGAATGCTCCTTTCCTGGTGTCCACACACTCCCTCCTGGCATATTTCTCATGTTGCACGGCATCGTTTGATCAAACCTCCAGCAAATACGAGTGTTCGAGGCTTTTACGTCCTCCTGACCTCATTGGCCTTCGATAGCAACACACACTGTCAAATCTCTGTAGCGGTTCCAAAATCTGAGTTAAAAGAAGATTTTTGTAGCATTTGCTCAATAATGGTCAAACATTGAAGGTGTGACACAAGTGAGATGCTAAGCTAAGTGTGAAAAAGGACGCTATCAATAGCATAAATGGCCCATCTGAGCTAAAATATGAGGATCGTAGGGAAGTAGATAGGGAAGGTAGGGAAGGTAGGGTAGATAGGGAAGGTAGGGTAGATAGGGAAGGTAGGGTAGATAGGGAAGGTAGGGAAAGTAGGGTAGATAGGGAAGGTAGGGAAGGTAGGGAAGGTAGGGTAGATAGGGAAGGTAGGGTAGATAGGGAAGGTAGGGAAGGTAGGGTAGATAGGGAAAGTAGGGTAGATAGGGAAGGTAGGGTAGATAGGGAAGGTAGGGAAAGTAGGGTAGATAGGGAAGGTAGGGTAGATAGGGAAGGCAGGGAAGGTAGGGTAGATAGGGAAGGTAGGGAAGGTAGGGTAGATAGGGAAGGTAGGGTAGATAGGGAAGGTAGGGTAGATAGGGAAGGCAGGGAAGGTAGGGTAGATAGGGAAGGTAGGGAAGGTAGGGTAGATAGGGAAGGTAGGGTAGGTAGGGTAGATAGGGAAGGTAGGGCAGATAGGGGAGGTAGGGAAGGTAGGGCAGATAGGGAAGGTAGGGCAGATAGGGGAGGTAGGGCAGATAGGGGAGGTAGGGAAGGTAGGGCAGATAGGGAAGGTAGGGAAGGTAGGGCAGATAGGGAAGGTAGGGTAGATAGGGAAGGTAGGGCAGATAGGGGAGGTAGGGCAGATAGGGGAGGTAGGGAAAGTAGGGTAGATAGGGAAGGTAGGGTAGATAGGGAAGGTAGGGCAGATAGGGAAGGTAGGGTAGATAGGGAAGGTAGGGTAGATAGGGAAGGTAGGGCAGATAGGGGAGGTAGGGCAGATAGGGGAGGTAGGGAAGGTAGGGCAGATAGGGAAGGTAGGGTAGATAGGGAAGGTAGGGCAGATAGGGGAGGTAGGGCAGATAGGGGAGGTAGGGAAAGTAGGGTAGATAGGGAAGGTAGGGTAGATAGGGAAGGTAGAGCAGATAGGGAAGGTAGGGTAGATAGGGAAGGTAGGGCAGATAGGGAAGGTAGGGCAGATAGGGGCGGTAGGGCAGATAGGGGAGGTAGGGCAGATAGGGGAGGTAGGGCAGATATGGGAGGTAGGGCAGATAGGGGAGGTAGGGCAGATAGGGGAGGTAGGGCAGATAGGGGAGGTAGGGCAGATAGGGGAGGTAGGGTACATCCAGATGTTCCAGGGAAGCAGGAGCCAGAAGGCTTCACCCCCCCAACAGACTCAATTACGCTTGTGGATACGGTGGCAGACAGAACCTGTAATGAACTCCTGACAGACAACACGACACCGTGAGACAATGTGACACTCATGACTGCACAAACACTTAAACAGGGGGGGGGGCAAGAGAGAGGGGGGGGGGTAGAAGGGGAGAGAGAGAGAGAGAGAGAGAGAGAGAGAGAGAGAGAGAGAGAGCGATCAGAGTGCTTCATTAGTCGGGATTAGATAGATTACCCTCCCTAAGGAGACATTGACCAAGAGGCCATTGATCTACTGAGCTGAGCCAGTGTGTGTGTGTGTGTGTGTGCGTGTGTGTGTGTGTGTGTGTGTGTGTGTGTGTGTGTGTGTGTGTGTAAAGTAGCCCACTGATGGAATCTTTAAGTTGTTTGTGTAAGCACAGTGAGTCTGATCCAATTGTGTTTAATGGAGAGACAAAGAAACATGTTGTTGACATATTCATTAGACTCCCTCTCTCCCTCCCCCCTCTCTCCCTCCTCTCTCCCTCCCTCCTCTCCCTCCCTCCTCTCTCCCTCTCTCCCTCCCTCCCTCCCTCCCTCCCTCCTCTTTCCCTCTCCTCCTTCCCTCCCTCTCTCCTTTCTTCCCTCCCTCTCTCCCTCCCCCCTCCCTCCCTCTCTACTTCCCTCCCTCCTCTCCCTCCCTGTGCGTGTGCGTATGTGTGTGAGGGTGTGTGAGTGAGGGCGTGTGTGTGTGTGTGCGCGTGTGAGTGAGGGCGTGTGTGTGTGTGTGTGCGTGTGTGAGTGAGGGCGTGTGTGTGTGCGTGTGTGAGTGAGGGCGTGTGTGTGTGCGTGTGTGAGTGAGGGCGTGTGTGTGTGCGTGTGTGAGTGAGGGCGTGTGTGTGTGTGCGTGTGTGCGAGTGAGGGCGTGTGTGTGTGTGCGTGTGAGGGCGCGTGTGTGTGTGCGTGTGTGTGTGCGGGCGTGTGTGTGTGAGTGAGGGCGTGTGTGTGTGCGTGTGAGTGAGGGCGTGTGCGTGTGTGTGTGTGAGGGCGTGTGTGTGTGCATGTGTGTGTGAGGGCGTGTGTGTGTGTGTGAGTGAGGGCGTGTGTGTGTGCGTGTGAGTGAGGGCGTGTGTGTGTGTGCGTGTGAGGGCGTGTGTGTGTGTGTGTGTGTGAGTGAGGGCGTGTGTGTGTGCGTGTGTGAGTGAGGGCGTGTGTGTGTGCGTGTGTGAGTGAGGGCGTGTGTGTGTGCGTGTGTGAGTGAGGGCGTGTGTGTGTGCGTGTGTGAGTGAGGGCGTGTGTGTGTGCGTGTGTGTGTGTGCGTGTGAGGGCGTGTGTGTGTGTGTGTGTGAGGGCGTGTGTGTGTGTGTGTGAGTGAGGGCGTGTGTGTGTGCGTGTGTGTGTGTGCGTGTGAGGGCGTGTGTGTGTGTGCGTGTGAGGGCGTGTGTGTGTGTGTGAGTGAGGGCGTGTGTGTGTGCGTGTGTGAGTGAGGGCGTGTGTGTGTGCGTGTGTGAGTGAGGGCGTGTGTGTGTGCGTGTGTGAGTGAGGGCGTGTGTGTGTGCGTGTGTGAGTGAGGGCGTGTGTGTGTGCGTGTGTGTGTGTGCGTGTGAGGGCGTGTGTGTGTGTGTGTGTGAGTGAGGGCGTGTGTGTGTGCGTGTGTGTGTGAGGGCGTGTGTGTGTGTGTGCGTGTGAGGGCGTGTGTGTGTGCGTGAGGGCGTGTGTGTGTGCGTGTGTGAGTGAGGGTGTGTGTGTGTGTGCGTGTGTGAGTGAGGGCGTGTGTGTGTGCGTGTGTGTGTGAGGGCGTGTGTGTGTGTGCGCGTGTGAGGGCGTGTGTGTG
>JAPVLW010000097.1:35000-37500 GCA_027382335.1 Takifugu ocellatus
CTCCTCGCTCAACCTTTTTTTGCTTTTTCCACTTTAGGAAAACAAAGTCTAGCTGCAAAAACATCCAGCACACAGGAAGAACGTGACTCTGCAGATGGAGGCTGACTCAGCACGTTAAATGGTCATGACCAACGCGTTTATGTGAAGCAGGTTAACCACACGTCAACAGCTGGTTAACCCCTCAGAGACCCACCGATCAAAGCCCAACTGTGACATCACACGATGTCTGCAGGAGATCTTGGCCCATCTCAGTGATCCTCAGCCGATTCGGCGTTCCAGGGTTCAACGCCATCCAACTGACACCAAAGCTGTTAGGGTTAGGGTTCCTACCTCTGTTGGTTCCATGTGCCCTAACCCTGACCCCAACCCTCTAACCCTCTAACCCTAACCCTCTAACCCTTTAACCCTAACCCTCTAACCCTCTAACCCTAACCCTCTAACCCTCTAACCCTCTAACCCTCTAACCCTCTAACCCTAACCCTCTAACCCTCTAACCCTAACCCTCTAACCCTAACCCTCTAACCCTCTAACCCTCTAACCCTAACCCTCTAACCCTAACCCTAACCCTAACCCTCTAACCCTCTAACCCTAACCCTCTAACCCTCTAACCCTAACCCTCTAACCCTCTAACCCTCTAACCCTCTAACCCTCTAACCCTAACCCTCTAACCCTCTAACCCTCTAACCCTCTAACCCTAACCCTCTAACCCTCTAACCCTAACCCCGGTTGGTTCCATGTGCCATGTTAAAGCGTCAACATTGACTCTCCTCCACTTCTTTCATCACTTTCTTTGTTCTCCTCTGTTTGCCCCCCCCCCACATCCCATCATCTCCAGTGTACTGGTCCATGTCCCACCCTCCTTTCATGTCTTTCCTTTCGTCTCTGCAGCTCCAGACGCTCCAGAAAGGCGAGGAGGCGTCAGCAGGAGAAGACCAGAAGATGCTTGAGAACCAAAACATGCTCAAATGTGCTGCAGCACAGATGAAAGCAGATTAGAAAACAAGCTTTCATTCCCGTAAAAACATGGAGCGGCATTTTGGGGACAAGCTCCTGGGGAAGAAATGATCTGACATTGAGGTGACCGGGTCCACCTGGAGGTGCAGGTAAATCAGCTGCGTTCTCATTGCTTCCTTCCTCATTTGTGTGCTCGTGTTTGTGTCCACGTGCATAAATCGGCCACAGGCAGCAGGCGAGGCAGCGGATGCTTTATGGCTGCTGAGGTCTGATTACACCGGGGCGGCGGCGGCGGCGGCGGCGGCGGCGAGCAGACCGGGGCCTCTATCTGTCTTGTGTGGCTGACTGAACGTCACACAGCGAATGGAGATGCTTCACCCACAGACATTTGGTCTGGATCCCAGAGATCTCACAGGGATACAGACACGTCAGTGATTCACAGGCTCGCTGTCAGTTTATCAAATAAAGAAATGCTGAGCTGCTTTGATAGAAAACACCTTTCATTTCACGTCTTTGGATGCATAAACTGAAATAAACGTAAACTGTATGAGACATTTAAAAAAATCGAAACCGCATGATTATTCCTCATTTTGCACAAGCCTGTTAGCGGTTAGCTGTTAGCGGTTAGCGGTTAGCGGTTAGCTGTTAGCGGTTAGCTGTTAGCGGTTAGCGGTGTCAGCAGCTGATTCTCCTGATTTATGCTGTTGTGCCGAAGAGCGTGACCTGAATTCCAGTTACTGTTTATGGGGATAATATAAAAAAGATGCAACACAGATTGGAGAATGCTTCCACTGGAACCAGTTGGTTAACGGTGGTAAATAACTGACCTATTAACTTGTTATTTAGGGAAAAATATGGAATGAATAGTAAATAAACACCCAATCGTTTATAACTGAATTCATTTAGTTGTTTAGCTGCCATGAGGCTAAACGAGGGTTGATTAAACTCTACGCTACAGTGTAGTTTGTAGCTACAAACGGATATGCTACGGTGTAGTTTGTAGCTACAAACGGATACGCTACAGTGTAGTTTGTAGCTACAAACAGATACGCTACGGTGTAGTTTGCAGCTACAAACGGATACGCTACGGTGTAGTTTGTAGCTACAAACGGATACGCTACGGTGTAGTTTGTAGCTACAAACCGATACGCTACACTGTAGTTTGTAGCTACAAATTGATATGCTACGGTGTAGTTTGTAGCTACAAACGGATACGCTACAGTGTAGTTTGTAGCTACAAACAGATACGCTACGGTGTAGTTTGCAGCTACAAACGGATACGCTACGGTGTAGTTTGTAGCTACAAACGGATACGCTACGGTGTAGTTTGTAGCTACAAACCGATACGCTACACTGTAGTTTGTAGCTACAAATTGATATGCTACGGTGTAGTTTGTAGCTACAAACGGATACGCTACAGTGTAGTTTGTAGCTACAAACAGATACGCTACGGTGTAGTTTGTAGCTACAAACGGATACGCTACGGTGTAGTTTGTAGCTACAAACGGATATGCTACGGTGTAGTTTGTAGCTACAAATTGATATG
>JAPVLW010000097.1:42500-50000 GCA_027382335.1 Takifugu ocellatus
CATGGAGCACACGCACACTTCCATGAGGCACACGCCCACTTCCATGAGGCACACGCACACTTCCATGAGGCACTCCCACCTTTGAGGGTCCAGCCGTCATCTCCTGACTGTGTGCCTAATGATAATAAATGAGCCATCAGGTGTGGGGAGGGAGGCACTAAGTCATCCGCGTCACCGACAGGGAGAAGTCCTGAAGGCCCAAGGTCACGCCACCAAAGGCCCAAGGTCACGCCGCCAACACCTGATGCTCGCCAGAATCATCCGACCTTTTCAATCCCGTCTTTGGATCTTTGAAACACAACCTGTCAAAGCCGCGTCAAACACCGTCCGGTTTCCTCTGGTGCTAACTCAGGCGGCGCTGCCCCAACAGGCCCAACAGGCCCAACAGGCCCAACAGGCCCAACAGGCCCGGCGGTTCCAGCCAAACAACCCTATTGACCCCTGTCCCCGACCTTTGCTGACCGGGGTCACCGCTGGGTCACCGCTGGGTCACCGCTGGAGTTACTGGAGCGTCTTTCTGCCCCACCATTGCCCCCTTGGAGCAGCAACTGCCCCTTTGTCTCCTAAATGATCCAGAACCACAGCAGCTCAACACATCCCATAAAACTCCGCAGGTGTTCACCTTCCAGGAGCGTGCTAATGCTAATATAATGTAGCGGGAGTCCTTTCTTTCCCACCTCGGGGGCTGTTTTCAATGCTGATTTCTATTCTTCACACCAACTTTAGGGACGCCATCATTTTTTAATTCGTCTGTACCTGCAGGCCGACGAGACAGAAGAAGATCACAAGCTTCCAACAGGTTATGCACCTTCTTTTAATGGAGCTTTTCGCTTCACAAAGGTTCATCCCATTATTTCCTTTTATTTCTTATCTGATTATAAGAATTTAAGACAAATTCTGCAACAATGATACAAAAGTGGCATCAAAATGAGTAAATCTACAGTAAAAAGGAGGACGGGAGCACTTTCTACTGTGGGGAAGCTTTTCTGATGGGCACACACACACATACAGGGATAACCACACACACGCATGAGCACGTGCACCACCGCTCGTGCAAACACACACACATGATGGGAACATGCACACAAAACCAGGTTGCAAGATTAGACCGGAGCTACACAAAGCTAATTTGCACCACATTGAAATGCATCTCAATTAAAGCGAAACACATGGAGGCACCAGGGAGGGGGGGGGGGGGTGAGAATGAGAGGGGCGGGAAGGAGGGGGGTGAAAGGGTGTGTGAGAATGAGAGGGCCGGGGGGCGGGGGGGTGAAAGGGTGTGTGAGAATGAGAGGGGTGGGGGGGCGGGAGCGGGGGGGGCGGGGGGGCGGGGGGCTGCCATGGAGAATGGCAGAGAGGGCGGGAACACGTCCCTTCTGGGATCAACCCACGTCAGAGTTAAACACCCCGACTCACTTCCAGGGCCGGACATCGACTCCAGCCTCTTAAGCCTGACACCATGTGACAGTGGCCACGGCCCATCACACCCCCACACACCCCCGCACACCCCATCACACCCCATCACACCCCCACACACCCCCGCACACCCCCACACACTCCATCACACCCCCGCACACCCCATCACACCCCCGCACACCCCCGCACACCCCATCACACCCCATCACACCCCCGCACACCCCCGCACACCCATCACACCCCATCACACCCCCGCACACCCCATCACACCCCCACACACCCCCGCACACCCCCACACACTCCATCACACCCCCACACACCCCCGCACACCCCATCACACCCATCACACCCCGCACACCCCATCACACCCATCACACCCCCACACACCCCCGCACACCCCCACACACCCCATCACACCCATCACACCCCCGCACAACCCCATCACACCCATCACACCCATCACACCCCCGCACACCCCATCACACCCATCACACCCCCACACACCCCCGCACACCCCCCACACACCCCATCACACCCCATCACACCCCCACACACCCCCGCACACCCCATCACACCCCCACACACCCCCCCCACACACACACACACACAACCCTCACACACACACCCACCCTCACCCCCCCCACACACACACACCCTCACACACACACCCACCCTCACCCCCCCCACACACACCCTCACACACACACCCACCCTCACCCCCCCCACACACACACACCCACACACACACACCCTCACACACCCCCCCACACACACCCACCCTCACCCCCCCCCCACACACACACCCTCACACCCCCACCCCCCCCCACACACACACACCCTCACCCCCTCCCCCCCCCCCCCCCCCCCCCCCCCCCCCCCCACACACACACACACACACACACACAGCGCAGCTCCAACAGGCTACACTGGCGCACGATCATGTCCTCAGAAGCATTTACGCCCCCCCAACCTGCCCCCACCACTCTGCTCCTCAGACCTGGAGCAGCCGTCTCCTGTCAGGTGCAGTTCCATGAAGCAGGAACTCTGGTTGTAATAATGGTGGCGCGTAACCAGCCCATGGTAACCAGCTCATGGTAACCAGCTCATGGTAACCAGATCATGGTAACCAGCTCATGGTAGCCAGCTCATGGTAACCAGCTCATGGTAACCAGCCCATGGTAGCCAGCTCATGGTAACCAGCTCATGGTAACCAGATCATGGTAGCCAGCTCATGGTAACCAGCTCATGGTAACCAGATCATGGTAGCCAGCTCATGGTAACCAGCTCATGGTAGCCAGCTCACGGTAACCAGCTCACGGTAACCAGCCACGGTAGCCAGCTCACGGTAACCAGCTCATGGTAACCAGCTCATGGTAACCAGCTCATGGTAGCCAGCTCATGGTAGCCAGCTCATGGTAACCAGATCATGGTAACCAGCTCATGGTAACCAGCTCACGGTAACCAGATCATGGGCCGCAGACAGCAAGTGTGGATATGTGGGAGGTGAGATGCTGACGGATGGTGTGTAGGAGAGCAATGTTGCAGGAAGTGTGATATCGCCATCAGAGACCAGCTTGATTGATAAACAGGACAATGAGACAGCAACATGGCCCATGGATGCTAGCCTGGAGCTCCCGGAGCATCCCGCCTGAAGAGGAGCGCTGGGAAGGCAGGAGAGGATTATGGATGACACCGTAGAGCTGGAAATAAGAGCTCCATTCATAAAAGGACGGGAGCTTCCCTGAGGTATCCCTCCAGATGTTCTTTCTCCTCTCAACTCACCTCTCCAACACCCCCCCATCAGCTGCCTCAGCAAAACCGGCAGATAATGGCTCATTTAATGGAAAAAGCGTCGGCGTCAATAAGAGAAAGACAGAAAGAACAACAGAACGGATCCTCTTTCCGGACACAATTCCAGGAGGGTGCGTAGATGGCTGAAGGTGTGAGAGCTGGACTTGTGTTGCATTTCTAAAGCCGTTCAACAAAGCAGCACTTTGTGCCCGACAGCTGCAGATGGAGATGAAAGTGCTCACCAGAAGAGCGGGACCGGAGCTCGGTGCTCGGAGAATCCCCAGGAGTTTCCGTCTTCCTTCACCCCAAGTTGAAGCTCAGCGATCAGACGCGCTCCCACAATCCCGACAACTGCAACCAGAGAAGGAAAAACAGCCGGTAAGAGGAAGAACGGCCGCCCGCATGTGCCACGCCTCCCCTCTCATCCCGGACGGGAATCGAGGTCACCTCCCACCCCCCCCCCCATCAAACTATCAGTTCCCCCGGTTGATCGTCTGTACCTCACAAGGGTGGATCCTCGGATCCTCGGATCCTCGGTGGGAGGGGAGAGACGCTGAGGAAAGGTGGCAGCCGGCAGGACGCGCTGGTCTGAATACACACTTCAAACTGATGCTGAGAGATACACACAGAGATAGAGGGGGGAGGGTGAGGGGGGGGAGGGAGGGAGGGGAGGGGAGAGAGGAGGGGGGAAGAGAGAGGGAGGGAAGAGAGAGAGGGAGGGAGGGAGAGGAGGAGAGAGAGGGAGGGAGGGAGGGAGAGGGAGAGAGAGGAGGGAGAGTAGAGAGAGAGGGGAGGGGGGGAGGGGAGAGGAGGGGGAAGAGAGAGGGAGGGAAGAGAGAGAGGGAGGGAGGGGAGGGAGAGGAAAGAGAGAGGGAGGGAGGGAGAGGAGAGGAGAGAGAGAGAGGGAGGGAGGGAGGGAGAGGAGAGAGAGAGGGAGGGAGGGAGAGGAGAGGAGAGAGAGAGGGGAGGGAAGGGAGGGAGAGTAGAGAGAGAGGGGGGGAGGGAGGGAGGGGAGGAGGGAGGGGGGGAGTAGAGAGAGGGGGGGGAGGGTGAGGGAGGGAGGGAGCGGGGGAGTAGAGAGAGAGGGAGGGAGGGAGGGAGAGGAGAGAGAGAGGGAGGGAGGGAGGGGAGGGGAGAGAGGGAGGGAAGAGAGGAAGGGAGGGAGAGCAGAGAGAGGGAGGGAGGGAGGGGAGAGGAGAGGAGAAGAGGGGGGGAGGGGAGGGAGAGAGGGAGGGAGGAGGTTAGGGGGGAGAGAGGAAGGGAGGGAGGGAGGTAGAGAGGGAGGGAGAGGAGAGAGAGAGGGAGGGGGGGGGAGAGGAGGGAGGGTTAGAGAGGGGGTTGGGAGGGGGGAGGGAGGGGGGGAGGGAGGGGGGGGGGTCATGTCCTGTAGGGGTTTTGGTTGATTTGAGGCAGTGAATTAATTCAACAATCCTCCACTTAAAACTGATCAAAGTCTGATATCAGAAACAAAAAGGAGAATCGATAGTTTTAAAAAGAACAATTTTTCCTCAGATACTCCCCTTTAAGGAGGTGCGTCTCCCCTTTAAGGAGGTGCGTCTCCCCTTTAAGGAGGTGCGTCTCCCCTTTAAGGAGGTGCGTCTCCCCTTAGGAGGTGCGGCTTCCCTTTAAGGAGGTGCGTCTCCCCTTTAAGGAGGTGCGGCTTCCCTTTAGGGGGTGCGGCTCCCCTTTAAGGAGGTGTGGCTCCCCTTTAAGGAGGTGCGGGTTCCCTTTAAGGAGGTGCGGCTCCCCTTTAAGGAGGTGCGGCTCCCCTTTAAGGAGGTGCGGTTTCCCTTTAAGGAGGTGCGTCTCCCCTTTAAGGAGGTGCGGCTTCCCTTTAAGGAGGTGCGTCTCCCCTTTAGGAGGTGCGGCTCCCCTTTAAGGAGGTGCGGCTCCCCTTTAAGGAGGTGCGGCTCCCCTTTAAGGAGGTGCAGCTCCCCTTTAGTGGGTGCGGCTCCCCTTTAGTGGGTGCGGCTCCCCTTTAAGGAGGTGCGGCTCCCCTTTAGGAGGTGCAGCTCCCCTTTAGTGGGTGCAGCTCCCCTTTAGTGGGTGCGGCTCCCATTTAAGGAGGTGCGGCTCCCCTTTAGGGGGTGCGGCTCCCCTTTAAGGAGGTGCGACTTCCCTTTAAGGAGGTGCAGCTCCCCTTTAGGGGGTGCGGCTCCCCTTTAAGGAGGTGCAGCTTCCCTTTAAGGAGGTCCGGCTCCCCTTTAGGAGGTGCGGCTCCCCTTTAAGAAGGTGCGGCTCCCCTTTAGGAGGTGCGGCTCCCCTTTAGGGGGTGCGGCTCCCCTTTAAGGAGGTGCGGCTCCCCTTTAGGAGGTGCAGCTCCCCTTTAGGAGGTGCGGCTCCCCTTTAAGAAGGTGTGGCTCCCCTTTAAGAGGTGCGGCTCCCCTTTAGGAGGTGCGGCTCCCCTTTAGGAGGTGCGGCTCCCCTTTAAGGAGGTGCAGCTCCCCTTTAGGAGGTGCGGCTCCCCTTTAAGGAGGTGCAGCTCCCCTTTAGGAGGTGCGGCTCCCCTTTAAGGAGGTGCGGCTCCCCTTTAAGGAGGTGCGGCTCCCCTTTAGGAGGTGCGGCTCCCCTTTAGGAGGTGCGGCTCCCCTTTAAGAAGGTGCGGCTCCCCTTTAAGAAGGTGTGGCTCCCCTTTAAGAGGTGCGGCTCCCCTTTAGGAGGTGCGGCTCCCCTTTAGGAGGTGCGGCTCCCCTTTAAGAAGGTGTGGCTCCCCTTTAAGAGGTGCGGCTCCCCTTTAGGAGGTGCGGCTCCCCTTTAGGAGGTGCGGCTCCCCTTTAAGAAGGTGCGGCTCCCCTTTAAGGAGGTGCGGCTCCCCTTTAGGAGGTGCGGCTCCCCTTTAAGGAGGTGCAGCTCCCCTTTAGGAGGTGCGGCTCCCCTTTAAGAAGGTGTGGCTCCCCTTTAAGAGGTGCGGCTCCCCTTTAGGAGGTGTGGCTCCCCTTTAGGAGGTGCGGCTCCCCTTTAAGAAGGTGCGGCTCCCCTTTAGGAGGTGCGGCTCCCCTTTAAGGAGGTGCGGCTCCCCTTTAGGAGGTGCGGCTCCCCTTTAAGGAGGTGCGGCTCCCCTTTAAGGAGAACATGCAGTGACTTGAGGAAACAGCCTCCAGGAATGAGAGGCACCAGCTGGGAGACAAATATATCTGATTCCACATCCGCTTCAGAAACGGTTATTTATAGGAGACCTAGTTTGTGTAAAAATGTGACTGGAACTTCAAAAGCGTCTCGATCTCCTTAAAATGCTTTCAAACGTCTGTAAAAGTCCGTCTGCTCATCTGAAGAAACATGTAATAGTGTTTGTATTCCACGTTATTCCACGTTATTCCACGGAAGATCAACGGAGTCCAGCGTGTTGGTGAAAGAACCAGGAGACGATACCAGGAGACAATATCAGGAGACGATACCAGGAGACGATACCAGGAGACAATACCAGGAGACAATATCAGGAGACGATACCAGGAGACGATATCAGGAGACGATATCAAGAGACGATATCAGGAGACGATATCAGGAGACGATATCAGGAGACGATATCAGGAGACGATATCAGGAGACGATATCAAGAGACGATATCAGGAGACGATATCAGGAGACGATATCAGGAGACGATACCAGGAGACGATATCAGGAGACGATATCAGGAGACGATACCAGGAGACGATATCAAGAGACAATATCAGGAGACGATATCAAGAGACGATATCAGGAGACGATATCAAGAGACGATATCAGGAGACGATACCAGGAGACGATACCAGGAGACGATATCAAGAGACGATATCAAGAGACGATATCAGGAGACGATACCAGGAGACGATATCAGGAGACGATATCAGGAGACGATATCAGGAGACGATATCAAGAGACGATATCAGGAGACGATATCAGGAGACGATATCAGGAGACGATACCAGGAGACGATATCAGGAGACGATATCAGGAGACGATACCAGGAGACGATATCAAGAGACGATATCAGGAGACGATATCAAGAGACGATATCAGGAGACGATATCAAGAGACGATATCAGGAGACGATATCAAGAGACGATACCAGGAGACGATATCAGGAGACGATATCAAGAGTCGATATCAGGAGACGATACCAGGAGACGATATCAGGAGACGATATCAGGAGACGATATCGGGAGACGATATCGGGAGACGATATCGGGAGACGATACCGGGAGACGATACCGGGAGACGATATCAGGAGACGATATCAGGAGACGATATCAGGAGACGATACCAGGAGACGATACCAGGAGACAATATCAGGAGACGATACCAGGAGACGATATC
>JAPVLW010000097.1:55000-67500 GCA_027382335.1 Takifugu ocellatus
TTTGTGGAGAGCCTCCTGGTACCAGAAGGACATCCCCAGAGTGTTGGGGGGATCCAGGTGAAGTTCTGCCGCTCAGCCTATATCCGACCCAGAAATATAAAAGGAGGGGAAAATTGGAGAAGGGAAAAGACGGGGAAAATAAAATCTCACCGTAGACAGCCCATATATACCTATATAGCTATAGGAGGCCAGATGTGTCGGGCAGGAAGTGAAGCTGACCGAGCTCTTGTGATGGGTTAGTTTTGGAGGAAAAGTGCCAGATATTCTACCAGAGATTTGTGATTCTGGGGTTGTGTACGATTGTGAATGCTGCGGTTCAGAACCCACAAGGCAAGGGTGTGCTCCGTGGGCGATCGAGACTCTCTCACCTAGTCTGGGATGAGTCCCAGTTTGTGGAGCCATTAATGAGAAGGACGGCAGCTGTCTGAACATTTCCATATCACACAGAGAGGAGAGAGGGAAGCAGGAACGACTGGGAGAGCCAGAAGAAGACAGGGAAGTGGAACGATACAAAGGGATGAAAATGAGCAGGGATTAAAAGGATTCAGACTGGGAAGCGACAGGGAAAAGGAACGCCGATTGAGGAAACAGTGGCAGAGCAGACGGGAGAGGATGAGGCCCCCTTCAGCTGCAGGAGCACCGCTACCACGGTAGCTTGAACTGGTTCCTTTGGCAGGCTGTTTTTCTGTTTGTTGTCATCTATAAATAACTAAATAATAACTATATAATAGCTAAATAGATTGGCTCCATCATGGTTGCCAGGACAAAAAGGCCCACTTTGAATTTAAAGTTACAAACCAGGCAGGCAGCTTCCACGCTGGACCCAACAACCGATGAGGTACGTTTTAGGATTAGCATTAGCATGAGCCCAGCACAGGATCCCTATTAAGGTTTGAAGGAGCCAAAGTGACCAAGCCGACCATTTATGCACGCGTTCGTCTCCGTGTGAGGGCAGTAAATCTGCCCCCGACCTGGAAGTTGAGGTCCCACAGTGAACCTTCTGAAAGATCCCGGACTGAAATTTAATGAAGGGAGATAAAATTCCCACATTAAGATGAGTGAGGAAACTTTCAAATTTCAGCTGAATGGCTGACCAGACGCCTGGATCAGGTTCTCCCGGGGGCCAGCGCTCCTGGTCACGGAGAACTCGCCGACCTTTCTGACCAAGAGGACAAACTGCACAAACACCCAGTAACAAATGTGGACGCTCTGCCGGGCCGGATTAATCCCGCTGGAGGTGTCAGGATGACTAATCACAAGTTAAGGATCCAAGTCATCAGTGCAACAAAGCTTATTAAACTAATGGAAGTCCTGAAACTGTTTTAACTCGTTTGTCTGTCCTCCGTCCCCTGAACTGATAATCCTGTCCTGATAAACGAGGTCATCAGTGAAAAAACCCAAATCGGAACCATTTTGCCTGTTGGGACTTAATGAGCTGGAATGCCGAAACAATTCCGTTTGTGTAGCAGGGAGGTGCTCTGGTTAGCCTCAGAGCAAGAAGGTTCTGGGTTGGATTCCTCCTTCCTAAGAGGAGGGCGGGCCTGGTGCTGCTCTCGGGTCCTTCCTAAGAGGAGGGCGAGCCTGGTGCTGCTCTTGGGTCCTTCCTAAGAGGAGGGCGGGCCTGGTGCTGCTCTCGGGTCCTTCCTACGAGGAGGGCGGGCCTGGTGCTGCTCTCGGGTCCTTCCTACGAGGAGGGCGGGCCTGGTGCTGCTCTCGGGTCCTTCCTAGCAGGAGGGCGGGCCTGGTGCTGCTCTCGGGTCCTTCCTAGCAGGAGGGCGGGCCTGGTGCTGCTCTCGGGTCCTTCCTAGCAGGAGGGCGGGCCTGGTGCTGCTCTCGGGTCCTTCCTACGAGGAGGGCGGGCCTCGTGCTGCTCTCGGGTCCTTCCTAAGAGGAGGGCGAGCCTGGTGCTGCTCTCGGGTCCTTCCTAGCAGGAGGGCGAGCCTGGTGCTGCTCTCGGGTCCTTCCTAAGAGGAGGGCGAGCCTGGTGCTGCTCTCGGGTCCTTCCTACGAGGAGGGCGAGCCTGGTGCTGCTCTCGGGTCCTTCCTAAGAGGAGGGCGGGCCTGGTGCTGCTCTCGGGTCCTTCCTAAGAGGAGGGCGAGCCTGGTGCTGCTCTTGGGTCCTTCCTAGCAGGAGGGCGAGCCTGGTGCTGCTCTCGGGTCCTTCCTAAGAGGAGGGCGAGCCTGGTGCTGCTCTCGGGTCCTTCCTAAGAGGAGGGCGGGCCTGGTGCTGCTCTCGGGTCCTTCCTAAGAGGAGGGCGGGCCTGGTGCTGCTCTCGGGTCCTTCCTAAGAGGAGGGCGGGCCTGGTGCTGCTCTCGGGTCCTTCCTACGAGGAGGGCGGGCCTGGTGCTGCTCTCGGGTCCTTCCTACGAGGAGGGCGAGCCTGGTGCTGCTCTCGGGTCCTTCCTAAGAGGAGGGCGGGCCTGGTGCTGCTCTCGGGTCCTTCCTAGCAGGAGGGCGGGCCTGGTGCTGCTCTCGGGTCCTTCCTAGCAGGAGGGCGGGCCTGGTGCTGCTCTCGGGTCCTTCCTAAGAGGAGGGCGAGCCTGGTGCTGCTCTCGGGTCCTTCCTAGCAGGAGGGCGAGCCTGGTGCTGCTCTCGGGTCCTTCCTAAGAGGAGGGCGGGCCTGGTGCTGCTCTCGGGTCCTTCCTAAGAGGAGGGTGGGCCTGGTGCTGCTCTCGGGTCCTTCCTAAGAGGAGGGCGAGCCTGGTGCTGCTCTCGGGTCCTTCCTAAGAGGAGGGCGAGCCTGGTGCTGCTCTCGGGTCCTTCCTAAGAGGAGGGTGGGCCTGGTGCTGCTCTCGGGTCCTTCCTAAGAGGAGGGCGAGCCTGGTGCTGGTCTCGGGTCCTTCCTAGCAGGAGGGCGAGCCTGGTGCTGCTCTCGGGTCCTTCCTAAGAGGAGGGCGGGCCTGGTGCTGCTCTCGGGTCCTTCCTCTTAAAAGGGCTTCATGTGCCAATCAAATAGACACGCCCCCACTTGAAAATTAATGATAGAAATATTTTAACAAATCACATTGAAGTATTATGAAATTTAGTTGTTGACACTGTTATAAGTTGTGAATTTTTATAATGAGAAGTTCATGACTGGATTGGCTAGCCTAGCATTTTTTTGAGCAGACCCCCAGTGGATCTGGGCGGTACTGCGGACTACAGCCATCTTTTATCTAGTGCCTGTTACTATTCATAAACTGTGTTGTTCATCAGGTTTTATTACATTTCACAGCATTCAGTAGTTTTTCCAGATATGGAAATGAAGCCCAACATTCCTCATAGATGAACAAAGAAAATCATTAAAGTTCAGATTTGCTCGGATCAAAAGTGGTGTGACCGTTTGGGATTTGGGAAAATGTGGAAAAATACTGTAAGTGAAGCCGATGCTACAAGAGGATCACATTTTCTTCCTGCAGTTTATATGATACTAGTGATACTAGTGATGGCAGATACTAGTGATGGCAGATACTAGTGATACTATACTACTGGTACTATACTAGTGATGGCAGATACTAGTGATACTATACCAGTGATACTATACTAGTGATGGCAGATACTAGTGATGGCAGATACTAGTGATACTATACCAGTGATACTATACTAGTGATACTATACTAGTGATGAAAGATACCAGTGATACTATACTAGTGATACTATACTAGTGATGAAAGATACCAGTGATACTATACTAGTGATACTATACTAGTGATGAAAGATACCAGTGATACTATACTAGTGATACTATACTAGTGATGGCAGATACTAGTGATACTATACTAGTGATACTATAATAATGATGGCAGATACTAGTGATACTATACTAGTGATACTATACTAGTGATGGCAGGTGAGGTTTCCCAAAAGTGAGGCATCTAATCTCCTTCCTCCTTCCCGGTGGGAATGGGAAGAACGTGGCCTCATTCTGAAGATGTTAATTCACCCTCACGTTTGTCATTAACTAAGTTACCGAGTATCCTAAATGTCAACAATCCAAAGGTAAACGAGTAAATAGGTGTCGTTTTTTAAAAATCTCAGCCTTTGAGAGCACGAGGTGATCCAGAAGAGTGACGGTTGCTCCTCAGCTGAGGTCTGAAACAGGTCAGCTGTGTGGAGCAGGTGAGGTCAAAGGTCAAAGGTCAACTGAGGTAGAAAAATAGAAGCCAAACATTCCAAAAGCTTTGGATGCATGATGGTTGGAAGGATTGTGGAACGTTGCCTACATGTTGTCGTCGGCAGCAGCTTGTGGAGACCCTCCCCCCAGCACACGTGGGGGGGGGGGGGCACAAGCACAAAAGGAGGAACAGGAGAAAAATGGCGCTCCAGGAAAGTTTCGGAATAAAGTCCTCCTGTTGTCTTCGGCAGCCATTAAAATGTTCCTGTGCTCCTGGAGGCGGGATACAGCGGCGGGAGTCGGCGCCACTGATCCCAGAGGCACCACGCAGAAAACAGGCGTTAGACGGATCCATTAGAGGAGCGTGTACAACTCCTGACCTGAAAATGAGCGTGACAGGACCGGGAATTCTTCTGATCTCTTGTTCCCATGTTTCCCAGCTTAACTTTGATCAATGATTAATGAAGCAGCTGGTGTTAAATGACGAGTTCTTCCGACTCGTCGCAAAAATGCTGCTGGAAGTAAAGTCGGCGTTGGGGCATTTCTGTTTTCCGGCCTGGAATTCCTCCTTTTCTGAAGATCGGCTTTTCCATTGGAATTCATTCCAGACATTTGGAATATTTCACACACATTTTCATGATATAGAAGAATCAAATCTGGAATCACATTCCTGCTCTTGGATGTTCCTCTGATGCTCTACAGGAGTGTGCTTTAATATCTAGGACACACTCACACACTCACACACTCACACTCACACTCACACACACACACACACACACACACACACACACACACACACACACCAAGAAACAAACACGCTGAAGCTCCAGAGAAACGTTGCAGGGAGGAGAAAAATTGCTTGATTCTTTCTATCAAAGGAAGTTCGGAGCGCTGTCACGCCTCTCCCGACGATGGGATATAAATAGCACGCCGGCTCTCTTAAAAGTCAGATGAAAACAGATGCTCGCTTCCGGAGCGCCGCCGTTTCCCAACATCGGAGCCCGAACCACACACGTGTAACGAACATCTCGGCCCGCTTTGACCTCATGTTTGACAGATCCTCGCGACTGGGAACAAACGTGCGTTTAGGGGAAACACGACTTCCTGACGGCTTATTTTCTTTATGTGTTCAGTCGAAACGGGAAAGCATCAGAAGAAATTCCAGCACATTCCATCCTGGCTCATCTGTCATGACATCTCGGATGGGGAGGTGCAATATTATCCCAAGTATCTTTCAGGAAGATTCCGGAATTTGGACGCCATGATTATTATCCCCAGCAGAATTCCCAGCATTGCGGTGGGATGTCAGGCACATAGAAGGACACAGGGATGAATTCCATGGATGAATTCCTGATGTCTGCCAGGAGCTTCTGTCGTATTCCCTGTTGGGCAATTGTCTAATCAGCATCAGCCAAATACTCCGTCTTTGTTCTGATGGGATCAAAGGGATGAAAACAGAACCGGCAGCGGAGGGAGCGCCGGCCTGGGCGCCGTGTGCACGCCACGTGCACGCCACGTGCACAGCACGTGCACATGTCAGGAGACCAATTACGTTTCCAAGTTGAACTTCAAATGAGGCCCAACGAAATCACCGATTTCTCTCTCGGAAAAATGAGCCGACCGCGATACCTCCACGCGCACGGACACGCGTGCACGTGTTCACTTTTCCATCTGATGGCAGCTACCGTGAACACGTGCACGCGTGTCCGTGCACGTGTTCACGGTAGCTTTTCCATGGAAGCTGCCGTGCACCACCTTTGATCCCAACACATAAATATCCAGTCTGGTCTCGGGAATCTCGAAGCTCCTCCGAACCCCAACGAACAAACGGGAGCTGGGAATCATCTCGGAGGGTGTTTCAGGAAGTGAGGCCTGCGTCCCCGGAGTTGTTTGTTTGTTTGTTTGTTTGTTTGTGTGTGGCCCCTTTATTGATTCTCCAGCTTGTTGTACGATCGTCTGCCTGACTGGAACCATGTGATAATTACTGGGGGGGGGGGCAGTACTGGGGGGCAGTAGTGGGGGGGCAGTACTGGGGGGGGCAGTAGTGGGGGGGGCAGTACTGGGGGGGGCAGTACTGGGGGGGGCAGTAGTGGGGGGGGCAGTACTGGGGGGGGCAGTACTGGGGGGGGCAGTGTGTGTACGTGAGTGAGTGAGTGAGTGAGTGTGTGTGTGTGTGTGTGTGCGTGCGTGCGTGAGTGAGTGTGTGTGTGTGTGCACGAGGAGTCTTCACGATGATGTAATCCAGCCAGTGATGTAACGGAGCGCTGAGGGACCGTCCGGCTCTTCTTCTCCCTCCTCCTCCGGGATTTTTCCCGCTCCTCTGTTCTTGCCGGTGCTTCCAGGTCCTCTGGGATCAGTCAATCTCGGCTCCACAGCGCCCTCCTTCGGCCATCGATGGGAACTGCACCTCAGCCGATGGCAGCAGAGTTAGCTCCTTCTGGCCTCGCGCTGACGCTA
This sequence comes from Takifugu ocellatus, assembly GCA_027382335.1. Lineage (NCBI taxonomy): Eukaryota > Metazoa > Chordata > Actinopteri > Tetraodontiformes > Tetraodontidae > Takifugu > Takifugu ocellatus. The sequence continues at coordinate 61,552 of JAPVLW010000097.1, forward strand.
GCTGCCCTTGGCCGACCTCCAACAGGTCGGTTCTTTCACGTCGGATTATTTTAGAGACATTAGGAACATTTATCCGACTCAACCTGTCAGGAAGGAGTCCCACAGCAGCACCGCTTCTCCTTGGGCTCCTCCTTCACTGCTCTCCTGGAGAGGAGGAGGAGAGGAGGGGTCCGCGAGGAGGGATGTATGTCGTGTGAGTGTAAATACACACACACTCACACACACACACAGCAGTGGGGGCCTGGAGAGAAGAAGCCCACAACATAAATATCCAATTAGCAAACACATCAAACGCAGAGGATGAAATATTGATAACTGTGAGACATTTATGTAAGCCACAATGGGAGATTATATAAGTGTTCCATTTTGCAAGCAGAAGCAAAAAAATGGGCGCAGACATTTTTTTTCTTTTCATTGTTTTTTGGGGGGTTTTCACTTTAAAATCCACGTGTGGACAGAAAAGCGTTGCTGCCTGAAATCTGATAGCTCAGTTTTTGGGGACCCCCCAAGAACAAAGGGGAGGTTATTAAGCTCACGTTATTGTTATTATTAATAACCCATTGGTATTATTATTAAGCTATCCTTATCTTTATTATTATTGTTATTGTTATTAAGCTAGCCTCATCACTATTATTATTATTGTTATTAAGCTAGCCTTATCACTATTATTATTATTGTTATTAAGCTAGCCTTATCACTATTATTATTATTAAGCTATCCTTATCTTTATTATTATTGTTATTAAGCTAGCCTCATCACTATTATTATTATTGTTATTAAGCTAGCCTTATCACTATTATTATTATTGTTATTAAGCTAGCCTTATCACTATTATTATTATTATTAAGCTATCCTTATCTTTATTATTATTGTTATTAAGCTAGCCTTATCACCATTATTATTATTGTTGTTATTAAGCTAGCCTTATCACTATTATTATTATTGTTATTAAGCTAGCCTTATCACTATTATTATTATTATTATTAAGCTAGCCTTATCACCATTATTATTGTTATTAAGCTAGCCTTATCACCATTATTATTATTATTGTTATTAAGCTAGCCTTATCACTATTATTAGTATTATTGTTATTAAGCTAGCCTTATCTTTATTATTATTGTTATTAAGCTAGCCTTATCACCATTATTGTTATTAAGCTAGCCTTATCACTATTGTTATTGTTATTAAGCTAGCCTTATCACCATTATTATTATTGTTATTAAGCTAGCCTTATCACTATTATTATTGTTATTAAGCTAGCCTTATCACTATCATTGTTATTAAGCTAGCCTCATCACTATTATTGTTATTAAGCTAGCCTCATCACTATTATTATTATTGTTATTAAGCTAGCCTCATCACTATTATTATTATTATTAAGCTAGCCTCATCACTATTATTATTAAGCTAGCCTCATCACTATTATTATTATTATTGTTATTAAGCTAGCCTTCTCACCATTATTGTTAGTAAGCTAGCCTCGTCACTATTATTATTAAGCTAGCCTCATCACTATTATTATTACCGTATTGGCCCGAATATAAGACGACCCTGATTATAAGACGACCCCCTCTTTTTCAAGACTCAAGTTTGAAAAAAGACTTTTTGAATACCAAATTTAATTTTTATACAGAAATTAATTACAGTACATTTGAAACAAATGATTATATCTTCGACCCACTTTTCTCCAGATTGTCGCTACATTTCTCTATTTTCTGTTATCTCTTCTCTTATTTTCTTCTCTTTTCTTCCTTACCGCTATTTTTTACTTTTCTTCTTCGTGCTACCGCTATTTTTATTTTTCTTCTTCGTGACAGGGGTTCGCTTTGGCCTGGGACGTTTAGTTCAGCATTCGCTTTAAATATATCTGGCGCCATCTAGCGTTGTGAATGGGTATAAAGTCTAGACCGCGAATGTAAGACGACCCCCACTTTTTCAGTCTTCTTTCAACGCAAAAAACACCGTCTTATATTCGGGCCAATACGGTATTATTGTTATTAAGCTAGCCTCATCACTATTATTATTATTATTATTAAGCTAGCCTCATCACTATTATTATTATTATTATTATTAAGCTAGCCTCATCACTATTATTATTGTTAAGCTAGCCTCATCACTATTATTATTATTATTAAGCTAGCCTCATCACTATTATTATTGTTATTAAGCTAGCCTTATCACCATTATTGTTATTAAGCTAGCCTCATCACTATTATTATTATTATTATTAAGCTAGCCTCATCACTATTATTATTATTATTATTAAGCTAGCCTCATCACTATTATTATTATTATTAAGCTAGCCTTATCACCATTATTGTTATTAAGCTAGCCTCATCACTATTATTATTATTATTATTAAGCTAGCCTCATCACTATTATTATTATTATTGTTATTAAGCTAGCCTCATCACTATTATTATTATTATTGTTATTAAGCTAGCCTTATCACTATCATTGTTATTAAGCTAGCGTCGAGGAGACTTCCCCTCGCACCCAGGACCGTGGGTTCCTTTAACTGACCGTGACATCACTGCCAAGAGGAAGGTTCCGGAATGGTGCGTGCACGTAGGAAAAGTGATGAAAATGGAACAGAAAGCAGCGAGGAAGACGGAATAATCTGACTCAACTTGAGAGCCTTATCAACACGCCACCCTGGGTGGGTTCCCTTTGAAACTGCTGCTCCTCACTAAGGCCGAATAAATTAGAATCCAAACAGGAATAATAATGAGCGCATCCATTATTCCCGTTGTTGTCCTGGCTGATGTTGTTGTTTGTGCTCACATCTCCATATATGCAAAAAAGGCAACTTGGCTGCATGTTTTAGAAGTTTAGTGGATCTTTTTAATGGTGACCCAAAAAAATGGCCTAGATATTTGGGGGGGGCATCCTGAAACTATGGAGAGGATACAGAAGAGAACCCCAGAAAGAGAGAGAGGGGGAGGGGGGGGAGGGGGAGAGGGAGAGAGAGAGGGGGGGGGAGGGAGAGAGAGAGGGGGGGGGAGGGAGAGAGAGAGAGGGAGAGAGAGGGGGGAGAGGGAGAGAGAGAGAGGGAGAGAGAGAGGGAGAGAGAGAGAGGGAGAGAGAGAGGGGGGGAGAGGGAGAGAGAGAGAGGGGGAGAGGGAGAGAGAGAGGGGGAGAGGGAGAGAGGGGGAGAGAGAGGGAGAGAGAGAGAGGGGGAGAGAGAGAGGGGGAGAGAGGGGGAGGAGAGAGGGAGAGAGAGGGGGGGAGGGAGAGAGAGAGAGGGGGAGAGAGAGGGGGAGAGGGAGAGGGGGAGAGAGGGGGAGGGGGAGGAGAGAGGGAGAGAGGGGGGGGAGAGGGGGAGAGGGAGAGAGAGAGAGGGGGAGAGGGGGAGGGGGAGGAGAGAGGGAGAGAGAGGGGGAGAGGGAGAGAGAGGGGAGGGGGGAGAGGGAGAGAGAGAGGGGGAGAGAGAGGGGGAGAGGGAGAGAGAGGGGGAAGAGAAGGGGAGAGGGACAGAGAGAGAGGGAGAGAGAGAGAGGGGGAGAGAGGGGGAGAGGGGGAGGGGGAGGAGAGAGCGAGAGAGGGGGGAAGAGGGAGAGAGAGAGGGAGAGAGGGGAGGGGGAGAATAAATGAAGACTATATTCACACACCGTCAACTAAAATAATCACGAAATAAATGTGATTTAGTCACCTGATCTCCGCCACTTTCACACACACTTTCACACACACACACACGTTCACACACACTTTCACACACACACTCTGACGGCGTCTTCACCGTCGAGGTCGTCTCATCACGATCAGTCAATAAAAACGATACCTGATGAAAACGGCAGCAGCCGCCTGATGCGTAGCGTCTGTGCATGTTAATGTGCACGTTAACATGCACGTTAACGTGCACGGACGTTACGAAAGCCTCGTTTTCTCACCTTTTTCCAAGATGATTTGTTCATCCCAGCAGCAGTTTAATGGTGTTTTATTCTACTTCGGTCTTGAAGGTTCACAGCAGCACGCGGAGCACAAAAGCACGACGGGACGAACTGAGCCACTTTAGAACCCTAACCCTAACCTAACCCCTAACGTGCGCAGCAGCATTCAGCCCTAACGTGCGCAGCAGCATTCAGCCCTAACGTGCGCAGCAGCATTCACCCCTAACGTGCGCAGCAGCATTCAGCCCTAACGTGCGCAGCAGCATTCACCCCTAACGTGCACAGCAGCATTCAGCCCTAACGTGCGCAGCAGCATTCAGCCCTAACGTGCGCAGCAGCATTCAGCCCTAACGCTTGAGTGGAGCTCAGGAGGAGCAGATGGTTCTGATTAAGGATGGAGACAGCAGCCCCCCCCCCCCCGACCCCTGCTGATGGGATCTCCTGTGTGATCTGTTGGGATCTCTTGTGTGATCTGCTGCTGGGATCTCCTGAGTGATCTGCTGCTGGGATCTGCTGCGTGATCTGTTGGGATCTCCTGTGTGATCTGCTGGGATCTCTTGCGTGATCTGCTGCTGGGATCTCCTGTGTGATCTGCTGCTGGGATCTCCTGTGTGATCTGCTGCTGGGATCTCCTGTGTGATCTGTTGCTGGGATCTCGTGTGTGATCTGTTGGGATCTGCTGGGTGATCTGTTGCTGGGATCTGCACTCTGGTCACCTCTATGATGCAGAACACACGATCTCCTTGGGGATTCCCGATTAGTTTATGTGAATAATGCGTCTCCACTGATGGTCCTCAGGAGCTGTGAGGACATCCCGAGGTGTCCATCCCGAGGTGTCCATCCCGAGGTGTCCATCACCAGGTGTCCATCCCGAGGTGTCCATCACGAGGTGTCCATCACCAGGTGTCCATCCCGAGGTGTCCATCCCGAGGTGTCCATCCCGAGGTGTCCATCACGAGGTGTCCATCCCGAGGTGTCCATCATGAGGTGTCCAACCCGAGGTGTCCATCACCAGGTGTCCATCACGAGGTGTCCATCCCGAGGTGTCCATCCCGAGGTGTCCATCCCGAGGTGTCCATCCCGAGGTGTCCATCACCAGGTGTCCATCACGAGGTGTCCATCACCAGGTGTCCATCCCGAGGTGTCCATCCCGAGGTGTCCATCACCAGGTGTCCATCACGAGGTGTCCATCACCAGGTGTCCATCACCAGGTGTCCATCACCAGGTGTCCATCCCGAGGTGTCCATCCCGAGGTGTCCATCACGAGGTGTCCATCCCGAGGTGTCCATCATGAGGTGTCCATCACCAGGTGTCCATCACCAGGTGTCCATCCCGAGGTGTCCAGCTGCTGCAGGGGGCCGCTGGACCATGTGACAGCACAAAAATATCACAGGAGAAAATTCAAGTCGACACTTTTTTCACTCTGGAAAACAACCAGAAGCTTCAACAGACGAGTGTTTATTGAGGAGCTCATCAGATCTCAGCCAAACATGCAGATGAATCCAGACGATGGTGTAAAAGCACAAACACACTTAGACTTGGAATCATTATCGAACACAATAAAGATACATGAAGTTCTACCAATGCTAACGACCAATCCTACCAATGCTAACGACCAATCCATTTTAACTGTGATGCATCAGAGAGCAGTGATCGCCCCTGGAACTGGCCCTCGCCCCCTGGAGCTGGCCCTCGCCCCTGGAGCTGGCCCTCGCCCCTGGAGCTGGCCCTCGCCCCTGGAGCTGGCCCTCGCCCCTGGAGCTGGCCCTCGCCCCCTGGAGCTGGCCCTCGCCCCTGGAGCTGGCCCTCGCCCCTGATGCTCCGTTGACTCTATTATTGGCAGAAGACCTTGGCATCTTCAGGAGGTTCCTCACAGACGCGTCTGCTGCTATTGTGGACTGATGGATCATTTAAGGTGCAAAGGTGGTGAATTCTGCTGAGTGTGTTTGTATCAGCAGACGTGGAGACGTTTTATTCAGATGATTCGTGGTTGCTAAGCACCATTTCTACGTTAACATAAACATCCTGTTAGCATAAAGAGGACATGAAGGTTCATTAG
>JAPVLW010000097.1:72500-97500 GCA_027382335.1 Takifugu ocellatus
AACCCTTGGTTAGGGTTAGGGTTAGAGGGTTAGGGTTAGAGGTAGGGTTAGGGTTAACCCTTGGTTAGGGTTAGGGTTAGAGGGTTAGGGTTAGAGGTAGGGTTAGGGTTAACCCTTGGTTAGGGTTAGGGTTAGAGGTAGGGTTAGGGTTAACCCTTGGTTAGGGTTAGGGTTAGAGGGTTAGGGTTAGTGGGTTTGGGTTAGGGTTAGGGTTAACCCTTGGTTAGGGTTAGAGGTAGGGTTAGGGTTAACCCTTGGTTAGGGTTAGGGTTAGAGGGTTAGGGTTAGAGGGTTAGAGGGTTAGAGGGTTAGGGTTAGGGTTAGAGGGTTAGGGGGTTTGGGTTAGGGTTAGGGTTAGGGTTAGAGGGTTAGGGGGTTTAGGGTTAGGGTTAGAGGGTTAGGGGGTTTGGGTTAGGGTTAGGGTTAGGGTTAGAGGGTTAGTGGGTTTGGGTTAGGGTTAGGGTTAACCCTTGGTTAGGGTTAGGGTTAGGGTTGGAGTTAGGGTTAGGGTTAACCCTTCATGCTGGATGTTGTGACCACGCTGGCTCCCTTAATGTCACACTTGGTTGCTTCTTTACATTATTGATGCCCAATAAGTGCCGCGTCACCCTCTTTAATGAACTTGGGAACCTAAAGAATTTATGTTTTAGTTCCTTTTGATTAATAAAAGGAATAAAAAAACCCAAATACATACGGATAATATTTAAAATTAAAAAAACCCAAAGCAGCTTTTTAAAACCCTCATGTCATCATCACCATATTAGACATACCATTTGCCCACAGTGGTTAAGCCCAGTCCCTCTCCAGGACGGGGCCTCAGTTCCAGGCTGAAGAGGTCCCAGAGGTCCTCGTCCCTGGAAACCTCCTGGTGCCTGAAGACACGCAGGCTAACTCGGTGCGTGGTGAGTCGTAGCACGCCAATAGCCTCGTCATGGGTGGCCTTACGCAGGTCGATTTCATTCACCTACAGCACAGTTGACTTATGCTCAACAGAGGATCATCTGGTGCTACGTCTGTTGCTACGTCTGTTGCTACGTCTGGTGCTGCGCCTGGTGCTGCGTCTGGTGCTGCGTCTGGTGCTGCGTCTGGTGCTGCGTCTGTTGCTACGTCTGTTGCTGCGTCTGTTGCTGCGTCTGGTGCTGCGTCTGGTGCTGCGTCTGGTGCTGCGTCTGGTGCTGCGTCTGGTGCTGCGTCTGGTGCTACGTCTGGTGCTGCGTCTGGTGCTACGTCTGGTGCTGCGTCTGGTGCTACGTCTGTTGCTACGTCTGTTGCTGCGTCTGGTGCTGCGTCTGGTGCTACGTCTGGTGCTGCGTCTGGTGCTGCGTCTGGTGCTGCGTCTGGTGCTACGTCTGTTGCTACGTCTGGTGCTACGTCTGTTGCTGCGTCTGGTGCTACGTCTGTTGCTACGTCTGGTGCTGCGTCTGGTGCTACGTCTGTTGCTACGTCTGTTGCTGCGTCTGGTGCTGCGTCTGGTGCTGCGTCTGGTGCTGCGTCTGGTGCTGCGTCTGGTGCTGCGTCTGGTGCTGCGTCTGGTGCTGCGTCTGGTGCTGCGTCTGTTGCTACGTCTGTTGCTACGTCCTTCACTGTGGAGCTGCATGAGGAGCCCATGCCTCATTTTAAAAGATCCCAATATTTTGTGACGCACCCTCAATTGCTGGTATTTCTGATCGTAGCCATGTTCACAAATCTACTGGGCGTTTATGAAGTGAACTAAGAACCTCCTTTTACATTTAAACAGCCACGCCAACATGGCCACAAAATTATCTGTCAGTTGTGGGATATTAAAGTCATGTAGTGTCTGTTAGTATCAGCTTCTATTCAGAATAATAAAATGTACACATTTACCACCGTTCTTGACTAAAGACACTGAATAAACACTTTTGTTCATAATACCTCTAAGAGTTGGTCTCCAGCCTGGAGTCTTCCGTCTCTCTGTGCTGCTCCACCGTCATTTACTTCATGGATTATTACTGCCCCCTTGTGGTTGCGCCGGAAATGAATAAACACCGTACTAGTTCAGTACGAAGGAAAGAAGACTTTTCCCAACACAACAAATTGTCTTTGATTCCAATTTGAGGTGGCAGCATCGTAGCAGCGCTGCCGTTTGTTAGCTGCTGAGTTCAACCTGAAACCTGAAAACATGAGCTGCTCTCACCAGAAGAGTGTCGCAGCCCCCGACAATGCTGAGACCCAGACCCAGAGTTCCTTTAGAAATCTCAATGGTGCACTCCCTGCCAGCCAGGACAGGGCAGCACCGCGGGTCCGAAGTCGTAGGTGCTGATTCCTCCAAATGGGATCTTGGCCTGTGGCAGGTCTGTGGGTGACGAATGCAGATGGGTCATAAACGGTTCAATCCGCTGGGTCATGAACGGCCCCCCCACAGCCACTGTGGTGTACCTTGTCCAATGACAGTCCCGCCACAGGATCATCTTCCACTGCCAAAACGTTGTCTGCAGCCTTGGTCCCGCCGTCCTTGGTCCCGCCGTCCTTGGTCCCGCCGTCCTTGGTCCCACCATCCTTGGTCCCGCCATCCTTGATCCCACCATCCTTGGTCCCGCCGTCCTTGGTCCCACCATCCTTGGTCCCGCCATCCTTGATCCCACCATCCTTGGTCCCGCCGTCCTTGGTCCCACCATCCTTGGTCCCACCATCCTTGGTCCCGCCGTCCTTGGTCCCACCATCCTTGGTCCCACCATCCTTGGTCCCGCCATCCTTGGTCCCGCCATCCTGCACAAACAGAGTCCAAAAAACGTGGAGCTGCAGAAGAGAGGAGGCCACATTGGAAGCAGAGATTTGGGCTGAGGGCAGCCTGTTGATGACCTCAGGAGCCAAAATCCAGCAGGCTGTTGTGTCCTTGATTGATTTAATTCTGATTGGAAAATGTTCTCCATGATATCATTGATCAGATAAACAGCTACACGTGCCCCCCCCCCACCCCAGGTCAGCACATGGATCCTTAACGAGTTGTAAAACCAGGACACCTTCTTGGCTGCCCCATCCTGGAACAGCGACTTGATCACTCCGTGATCCTCTCTGCCTCCAACCAGCACAGATTCTTCTTGGCACTCGTCTTGACCTCCCTCGGTTGTCTGAACTGGATCAGCTTTATTCCTAATGAGACAGAAGCAAATGTGTTCGGAACCCATGCGGCTGCCAGGACCTCCACGGAGGCCAAAGGTGCACCAAGAAGAGGATCTGGCGTCACCTGATGAGAATGATCTTGACTTTGGATGGAGCATTATTGATGATGGCTGTGGCATTTTGGTGACTCCGACCATACAAGATTTGACCGTTGATCTGGAAGAAAGGCCATGTCACTGGATCCTCCAGGTGATCCTTTTAACTCGGCTACGCCACCGCTACAACTAGCTGCCATGGCATACCATCCCTCTTTTCATTTTAAACTTACTAATTCTAACATTTCAACCCACCTCCAGCAGCTCATCTCCCACCATGATTCTTCTGTCCAGACCAGCAGGTCCCTTAGGGTCTACATGGGCCACATAGATGCTCAGGCGGGCCCTGGAATCCTCCTTGTTTCCTGTAAGGCTGATTCCTAAGCCATGTGCGGTGGGATCTTTCTCCAGCTCGATCATGTGGAGCTTCCCGGAGAGACTGCCGTACCGCTGCAGCATCTTTCCTAGGAGAAACAGGACATGGGGCAGAGCATCACCTGGAGGAACAGGTGAATCACCATGAACATGGCTCCAGCACCAATGGGAACATCTGGGAACATCAGTTTCCAGCTGCACTTTTAAGGGTGAGGTGCAATTTTTTGGAATATTTGAGGCATCGTGCCAATAAAAAGCATAAAATACATAAATCACAAGATTTGGTTTTTACCCTCCATCACTCACAAACGTGCGTGAGAAAAATGTGCTCGTGTTATTCTAGCAGCAGTGTTTCACATCCGTGACGGATGGATGTGCACGGTAGGACAACAGGCGTAATCGGGCCAGGACCACCTGTGCTGTGTGATGGCGCCTTAGACTCCAACTGTCCCGGGGGGGGTCTATGACGCCATGGTCAATGTGACCTCTCAGGGACCACAGGACACTTACTCCTGCTGTGGTCGCCTCCGTCCTCTGCTGCAGTTTGGCTTGGACCTGTAACGGGGCTGGTCCGGTCGCTTCTGTCTGGCCCCACCGAAGGCACCTTGGGGGGAGATTTCTGCATTATTTAAAAGTTGGAAATGTCTTTGGGGATCCTTCCAGGCACAGGTTGGAGCACCTGTGAGGGTTGTTGAGTGCAACAAAATCTGAGGAGAACAGCTTTAAAGGGGTTAAGGTTAGTGTTGGGGGTTAGGGTTAGTGTTGGGGGTTAGGGTTAGTGTTGGGGGTTAAGGTTAGTGTTGGGGGTTAGGGTTAGTGTTGGGGGTTAAGGTTAGTGTTGGGGGTTAAGGTTAGTGTTGGGGGTTAGGGTTGGGCTTGGGGGTTAGGGTTAGGGTTAGGGTTAGGGTTAGGGTTGGGGTTGGGGTTGGGGTTAGGGTTAGGGTTGGGGTTGGAGATTAGGGGGGTTAGGGTTAGTGTTGGGGTTGGAGGTTAGGGTTAGAGTTGGGGGTTAGGGTTAGTGTTGGGGTTAGGGTTAGGGTTAGGGTTGGGGTTAGGGTTAGGGTTAGGGTTGGGGTTGGGGTTGGGGTTAGGGTTGGGCTTGGGGGTTAGGGTTAGGGTTAGTGTTGGGGTTAGGGTTAGGGTTGGGCTTGGGGGTTAGGGTTAGGGTTAGGGTTAGGGTTGGGGTTAGGGTTAGGGTTAGGGTTAGGGTTGGGGTTAGGGTTAGGGTTGGGGGTTAGGGTTAGGGTTAGGGTTAGGGTTGGGGTTAGGGTTAGGGTTAGTGTTGGGGTTAGGGTTAGGGTTGGGGGTTAGGGTTTACACAAACAAGCTAGTTCCACGGGAATATGGACCACAAAGGCTCTGTCAACATGCATGCTAATGGCATTTGTTGGAGATAACTGATTATAAATGCAAGTCTGATTTCTTAGATGATGCATGTATGCACACACACACACACACACGCACACACACACACACACACACACACACACTAACCTTAAATGGAGTGGGAGTGTAGGGATTTGTAGGAGAGAGCCCAAGGGACAGACCACTGACAGTCTCTGCTTCCTAAGATCATGAGGGGAAACATTTTTCAAGCGTCACCATAAAAATGGTCCCTCACAACAGAACAAACATCCAGAACCCCAGAAGCTTCTCTTCTTGTTCCAGCACCAAGGAGGAGGCAGCAATCTTCCTACTCTAACGTGAGGAGTCACTACATGCTGCATTTCTCCTTTGTTCTTTGTCTTTCATACACTCGTGCGCATGCACGCACAAACACGTGCACACAAATGGAGTCATTTCACTGCCTGTGCTGAAGGTGCGAGGAAAGTTAAAGACTTCTAAAAAGACTTTTCAGTTAAAGGTGCACATTCTCTCAAGGGTTCCTGCACTCGGGGGAAAAGTGTTCACATGGATGGACTTGATCAGCGTTACCTTGGTGATGTGAGAGCTGGACGGTCCTGATGGACGAAGCTTCTCATGGTTGGAAAGTCCAGGCGACTGTGGCTGAGAGAGGAGATGCAGAGGAGGTGCAAGAAGATGGAAAATGAGTGACCGTGAAGGAGAGACGTGCTCTCAGGTTAGGGTTAGAGGGTTAGAGGGTTGGGGTTGGGGTTAGAGGGTTAGGGTTGGGGTTAGGGTTAGAGGGTTGGGGTTAGGGTTAGAGGGTTAGAGGGTTGGGGTTGGGGTTAGGGTTAGAGGGTTGGGGTTAGGGTTAGAGGGTTGGGGTTGGGGAAACAATTCGTTTGTTCACGCCCAGCAGATCCACCAGCTTCATTCTTTTGAAATATTCTGTATCAGAATGCTGTGGGGCCTCGAGAGGCCACGCGGTTGCGCCGTTTACAGAAGGTTGTTCTTTTATTCGCTGTGTCAGGGTGCACAAATGTGCACGTTTGATGGTTGCAGTAGGAGACACAGTACCAGATGTTTACGATGGTGTCCAGACTGGACCAGAAGGTCCAGAGAGTCTCCAGCCTTCCGGATGGCCTCCACTGCCTGCTCGTGGCTGGCGTCTCGTAGGTCCACGCCACCCACCTCGAAGACAGAAGGGTTAGAGGGACGTGGGTCGGATTTGGGAGGATCGGAAGAAGCTTTCCAACGCAACGTTCCGGCCTTGGGCTTTAATGTGCTGACAGGACTTTACGGAATTCTGAACAAAATTTCATCTTTTCATCTAACAAGTCAAGCAAGGTCAGATGGAAATGGCAGTTTGTCAAAGAGGCCAGTAGATGAAAGAAATGAGAAAAAAATTGACGTTTTGTTCAATGCAAAATGACAAATACTCTATAATAAGACTAAAATGAGAAAATAAGAATAAAATATGAATAAAAGATTGCATCCGGGTAGATTATCGAGCAGATATTTCCTCTAATTCACATTAATTACTGTCAAACAGGTTAGCGTCACAGTTTTAAAATCACTGCACGAGACACCAACAGGGAACACACACACACACACACACACACACACACACCTCCAGTATCCTGTCTCCCGTCTGCAGGGTCTGTGCTGCTGGGCTGTCAGGACTGACGTGTGTGACGAAGACGCCCCTCATCATCCCCCCACTGCTCAGTCTGCGGCCGAGGCCTCGTCCTCCCATGATGCTGATGCCCAGAGACTCACTAGGTGCTCGAGTTAGCCGCACTCTTTAAAACACAACAGTGGGTTAGGTTAGAACTGACACCCCCCAACCGAGCCGGCTAGGGTTTGGGGTTAGGTTAAGTTAGGGTTAGGGGGTTAGGGTTAGGTTAGGGTTGGGGTTAGGTTAGGGGTCAGGGTTGGGGTTAGGTTAGGGGTTAGGGTTAGGTTAGGGGTCAGGGTTGGGGTTAGTTTAGCTTCTTTTAGCGCTTTGCTCGGTGTCTCTGCTGCAGATGCACAGACGAATCAACACACCAGCATTTTACAGCAGCCAGAGGTGAAACACAAGCTGGTCGTTGCTGCAGCTTGTGTTTCACCTCTGGCTGACACACACACGTGGCAAATGCAGGATGGGAAAGTTGTCTCTCCTCTCTCCTCCCCCCTCTCTCTCCCCCCTCTCTTTCCCCCCTCCCCCCTCTCTCTCTCCCCCTCTTCTCCCTCTCTCTCCTCCCTCTCTCTCTCCCCCTCTCCTCCCCTCTCTCCCCCCTCTCTCCCCCTCTCCTCCCTCTCTCTCCCCCCTCTCTCCCCTCTCCCTCCCTCTTTCCCCCCTCTCCTCTCTCTCTCTCCCCCTCTCTCTCTCCCCCTCTCCTCCCTGTCTCTCCCCCCTCTCTCTCCTCCCTCTCTCTCCCTCTCTCCTCCCTTGTTCTCTGCTGTGAGACAATCGAACCACACCATGATTGTTCTAAACCTACTTTGACACAGAAATGGAACAGAAGCAGGCTTTGGATCTACTTCCTGACCTCCTGGGAAGATCCCAGGTTACTGTCCCATGAGGAAAGAGCTCCTCTTCCTCCACGTTCCTCTCTCCCTCCAGCTCCTGGACTTTTCCATCAGCGCTGCAGTCACGTTTGTCCTCCCCGATATCTGCGTCCTCTTTTACTTCCTCCTCCTCGTGAGGTGGAGATTTCATCATCTGCTGACTGGAAGGTTGAAGAAACGAAGACAGAGCTGTAATTACCAAGAAGGTTAATTAGTTACATTATACCAGTTATTAATGTCATATTTTCCACTTCATCAGAAGTGGCTGGAAAGATCTCCAGCAGTGGGTGTTGATCAGGGTCGCAGCTGCCGTGCACGTGGGTTTAGGGACGAATGCTGTTCCTTCTCTTTCACCTGGACGGCCTCATATTTATATTATTTGGAATCATCTTTAGCCGCCTCTCCAGCTGGAACTCGTTGTTTCTGTCCATGAAGGACTTCCTGTCGTCCTCCGACTTTTAATTCCAGGTTTGTTGTGTTGGGATGGTTCATATTTAATTCTTTTCTAAATGGCGTTGCTTTGATCCCATCACAGCCCCAGTAGATATTTTTCATTAGTTTTGCATTGATCTGTTGTTCCTCAGTGTTCTCATGACTCTTAAAGAAGATAAATAATTCCAAAATAAAACCACATCATCAATAATGATAATACGGAAGTCCAGTTCTGATAAAATAACATAAACAAATAATCCGAATAGGTGGGAAGAGCCCAAGTTATCATCATATTCAGTCTTGATGATTTTGACTGGAAGTGTAACGAGCCAGGATGAACATCTGTGTGCGCTAACGATAGCGAGTAGTGGAGAAGAAGGAGAACCAACGGTTCCACCGGGGCAGAGAGAGGCCAGAACGTGTTGAGGACCATTAGGACCAAAGGAAAAATGACTGGAAGGGGGCTAAACAGGTGTAAAGCACAGAGAGAAGGGTGGCCGGACGGTCACCACCACAGAGGCAGTGGGTTAGGGTTAGGGTTAGAGGGTTAGGGTCAGGGTTAGGGTTAGGGTTAGGGTTAGAGGGTTAGGGTCAGGGTTAGGGTTAGGGTTAGGGTTAGGGTTAGAGGGTTAGGGTCAGGGTTAGGGTTAGGGTTAGAGGGTTAGGGTCAGGGTTAGGGTTAGGGTTAGGGTTAGAGGGTTAGGGTTAGGGTTAGGGTTTAGGGTTAGGGTCAGGGTTAGGGTTAGGGTTAGGGTCAGGGTTAGGGTTAGGGTTAGGGTTAGGGTCAGGGTTAGGGTTAGGGTTAGAGGGTTAGGGTTAGGGTTAGAGGGTTAGGGTCAGGGTTAGGGTTAGGGTTAGAGGGTTAGGGTTAGGGTTAGGGTTAGGGTTAGAGGGTTAGGGTTAGGGTTAGGGTCAGGGTTAGGGTTAGGGTCAGGGTTAGGGTTAGGGTTAGAGGGTTAGGGTCAGGGTTAGGGTTAGGGTTAGAGGGTTAGGGTTAGGGTTAGGGTTGGGTTAGAGGGTTAGGGTTAGGGTTAGAGGGTTAGGGTTAGAGGGTTAGGGTTAGGGTTTAGGGTTGGGTTAGAGGGTCAGGGTTAGGGTTAGGGTTTAGGGTTGGGTTAGAGGGTTAGGGTTAGACTGAAGCAGCTCTCTGAGATCACATGTCAGGTGCCAAATAAAAGGCTGAAAAGTTCAGCGTGGCCCTTTTATGGACGAGGAGAGTCAGAAGACGCTGACAATCATGCTTGGATGGAAGTGCACGGCGTCTTCTCAGGGATCCCATGAATTAAAGTGTCGGATTTAACTCAGCTAAATAGTGCTGGATCTCGTGGGCAGGAACCCACAACCCATCCCACAGGAGGAGGGTACGGCCACACCTGTGCAGCATACAGGTAGACAGGTGAGGAAGGGCTCATGCATTCCTGGGTGGGTTCATCAGACACTCATCATCATCATCAACCACAGACTCACGTCTCGGAATCGTGCATTACCTCCAGTCTGGAGCGGGGGTGAAGGTTGGGGCTTGGAATGGAACTGAGGTTTGGCTCACTGCCGGAGTGGCTGCTGCTCCTTTAAACTTCAATAATGCAGAAGGTTTGAGGGTGGAATAAACTCCAGCGGGAGCGGACTCGGCTTTGATTGGACCTAAAGTTCTGGTCAGAGCTGAGGCAGCTTCTGGAGAAAGGCGAGGTGGAGTGGGTGAGGACAAAGGGCTGTCCCCTGCCATGGATGCAAGGGGAGGGAGACCGAGACGGATGCGGTAGTCGTCCACCTGACGGGCTGGGACAAAGGTTATTCTAAAGGGGAGAGATAAGGAGGAGGTTTGGGAACAGACAGACATTAATGTGGTTTTTACTTCACAGGACTCAGCAAGGCTGCATTCCTAAGACTCCAGGTAAAAAGAAACAAAGGCCAATGGTCCAACATGAAAGACTCCCAGATGGGATAAAAGGAGGCTCAAATGATTCCCAACTGATTCTACTATAATGGTGACACCTTTCTAGAGGCCTTCTGACAGCTCAGGAAGCTCAATTTATAAATGTGGAAATGTGGATGTTTGTATTTAGGATGTGAAGGAACTCCAGCCTGTCACACGTTCACCTTCGTTGCATTTAAGTGAAGCACCAAGCACCTGTGGAGCCTCTCCCCCATCCTCCTAACCCTCTAACCCTCTAACCCTAACCCTCTAACCCTAACCCTAACCCTCCAACCCTAACCCTCTAACCCTAACCCTCCAACCCTAACCCTCTAACCCTAACCCTCACTTTAACCCTAACCCTGTAACTCTAACCCTGTAACCCTAACCCTCCAACCCTAACCCTCCAACTCTAACCCCTAACCCTCCTACCCTAACCCTCTAACCCTAACCCTCCAACCCTAACCCTCCAATCCTAACCCTCTAACCCTAACCCTCCAACCCTAACCCTCCAACCCTAACCCTCTAACCCTAACCCTAACCCTCCAACCCTAACCCTCCAACCCTAACCCTAACCCTAACCCTCTAACCCTAACCCTCCAACCCTAACCCTAACCCTCCAACCCTAACCCTCCAACCCTAACCCTCTAACCCTAACCCTCTAACCCAGGCATGGGCAAACTAAGGCCCGGGGGCCACATGTGGCCCGTTAAACGTTTTAATCCGGCCCGCCAAACTTGAAAAATTAAATGAATAAACCTTGTTAATGTTAAATTTTCACTGCAATTCTGGTGTTTTCCCACTAGAAAAAAGACAGTCAGGAGGAGAGTGATGGTGATATCCTGAAGGATAACAGAACTTTCAGTGCTTTAAAATAGAAATGGTTATTAATTTTTTTTAAAAAGGCACATTTTATTCATTTGATTTTAAGTGTTTTAAGACTCATTCCAAAGTCAGATATTTTGTTGTAATGCTTCTCTTCATTTTCATTTGAAATTAAAGCACATGTTTTCTCCATATCCCAAGATATGTATTTTTTCTCCAATGAGGTGAGGTTACCAAAGCGCTCCATCCATCCATCTGCTCCTGGTCCGGCCCCTTTGTCAAATGTTAGAACCCATTGTGGCCCACGAATCAAAATGTTTGCCCACCCCTGCTCTAACCCTAACCCTCTAACCCTCTAACCCTAACCCTCCAACCCTAACCCTAACCCTAACCCTCTAACCCTAACCCTCCAACCCTAACTCTAACCCTAACCCTCCAACCCTAACCCTCCAACCCTAACCCTCTAACCCTAACCCTAACCCTCTAACCTGCTGCTCCAGTAAGGCTGGAAGCTCTACTGAGAGCTGCCTCCTCCATCCTACTCATGGCTTCATGTGGACAGCCTCAGGGGGGGTGGAGAGGGAGGGGTAGAGAGGGGGGGGGGGGGGGTGGAGAGGGAGGGGTGTTCTGCCGGCCAGGGACGGAGGTGAAGCATAACTGCTGAGCAAGCATCTCCAAACGGGAGCTAACCCTAACTGTGATCAACTGTGGCGCGAGGAAATAATGCACATGTGGAGAACTAAAAGGCCTCCTCTCAATGTGATACTGTACAGGCAAATCTGTGGAATTCTCTCCTGGAATTCTCTTTCGCAGTTACGGGTCGATCCCAATATGAGGATCATTTGGTGATCACACCCAACGGGAAGCAAGGGTTAGCTAACTTTGGAGGTGTTGTGCTTCCCCCCGACAGCTAGGTGGTGTCTCCTTTATACTGACGCCACCGGGAATGTTGGACTCCAAGCAGCAGTCCTGCTGTTTCCTGTAAGTTCTGCACAAGGAAGCAGAGGAAACCAGGAGATCTCTGAGGGAGATCAGCAGATCACCTTCCAACAGCCCCCCCCAACCCTAACCCTAACCCTAACCCCCCCCCCCCCCCCAGTGAACTGGACCGATTCCGTTCAGGAGGCCAAACTGGGACACAAGTTTAGGAAATGATCCTCTGGAAAACGTAGACCTTTAGAAATAGATATGGGTCACATGGTGGCACCCTGGTGGCCCTCACCTCATCTCTGGGCCCAGCACAGAGTGCCTGCGGAGCAGGGCCCGGGCCCTGGTGTGGCTCAGGTTGGAGGTCGCTTCTCCGTTGATAGCCAAGATGGCGTCCCCAACGCCAAGCCTGCCATCGTGGCTAATACAGCCCCCGTGCACCACGCTGCGCACCAGCACGCCTGAGCCATCCGGGGGGGCGCTCACCAACAGGCCTGCCAACATGCACACATGTACACACAGGCACACCTGAGCACAGGTGACAGGAGCTTTGGCCTCGAACAGGTGCCAACACAACCTGCCTGATCGGCCTAATCCAGACAGACAGGAGGCAGCTGAGCACACAAACATGGACACACACATCACTGCACAATCCGTTGTTGTGTCTCCTGAAGTAACACACACTCAGACCAGGTAGGTCACAGGACGGGGAGGGTTAGGGGTAGGGGTACGGGGTTAGGGGTAGGGGGTAGGGGGTAGGGGTAGGGGGTTAGGGTGAACACACAGCAGACTGACTCCAGAGGTGGATCACAGACACACGGCATGAATGCAGGCAGGAGCAGGTGGATCAGGTGACCCCCCCAACACACACACACACACACACACACACACTGAAGACAGGGAGAGCCTAGTCGGGTGTCACTGAGGAGGACGATGCACATCCACAACACTATGGTCGCACATAATTTGAACTTGTTTAAAGAAATGACTTATTACTTATTTTCTTTGATCAAATGAATTGTTTATTGTTGTTTAGATTTACATTCAAATTACAGTACAATCATAGTGCACAGTGACCTCACACATTAGACACACAATCAGACAGATCAACTTCAGAAACGACAACAGAAGAAACATTGTTCTATTACACAAGTCAGCTGAAACCATAGTAACAGACAATAAACAAACACAGACAATAAACCAACAACACAGACAATAAACAGACAACACACACAACACAAACAATACACACACAATGATTGCTTTAAATCCCTCAGTCCATCCATCATCCACCCAACACTCTTTATCACACAGACACACACACACACACACACACACAGAGACACACACACACACACACACACACACACACACACACACACAGCTCAATCATCTTGTCTTAGGTCGGAGGAACACGTGGCTTCACCACTGGTCGTCGTGGTCGTCGTCATCGGCGACGCCCAGTAACACCATAACTGCCGTGCCCGTGATGTACACACACCATGACATCATCACGATGAGAAAGACGGAGAACATACCAAGGCTACGGTTGCCCCGGGCAACAGTGACTGTCTTCTCATAGCCTGTGTGGGGGGGGAGGGGTGGAGGGCGCTGACCCCCGTCACCTCCCTCGAGGCTGAAACGCTGATGCAGCTGGTGGTCCTGAGAGAGAGGAGAGACCGGGTCACCTGTGTAGGTCACCTGTGTGTAGGGCACCTGCGTGTAGGGCACCTGCGTGCGTAGGTCACCTGTGCGTAGGTCACCTGTGTGTAGGTCACCTGCGTGTAGGGCACCTGCGTGTAGGGCACCTGCGTGTAGGGCACCTGCGTGTAGGGCACCTGCGTGCGTAGGTCACCTGTGTGTAGGGCACCTGCGTGTAGGGCACCTGCGTGTAGGGCACCTGCGTGCGTAGGTCACCTGTGTGTAGGGCACCTGTGTGTAGGGCACCTGCGTGCGTAGGTCACCTGCGTGTAGGGCACCTGCGTGTAGGGCACCTGCGTGCGTAGGTCACCTGTGTGTAGGTCACCTGCGTGTAGGGCACCTGCGTGCGTAGGTCACCTGTGTGTAGGGCACCTGCGTGTAGGGCACCTGCGTGTAGGGCACCTGCGTGCGTAGGTCACCTGTGTGTGTGTGTGTAGGTCACCTGCGTGCGTAGGTCACCTGTGTGTGTGTGTGTGTGTAGGTCACCTGCGTGCGTAGGTCACCTGTGTGTGTAGGTCACCTGTGTGTGTAGGTCACCTGTGTGTGTAATTGTAATAATTGGATACGAACAAAAGGATAAAAAGCAACAAAGAACAAAGGATAAGAAGCTTTTGGGACCATCTAAAAGACGGGAGGCAGAGCTCCCACCTCAATGACCGGATGGGACCGGGTCCGTCGGGTGGTTCTGGCACCACTCAAACCCAGAGAGCTGAACCAGCTCGGCCTTCTGGAGCTCCCTGGCCTTCAAATATTAAAGGATCCCACGTGAAGCAGCTGCGGTTACCAATGTGAAATGTGAGCACGAGGCCTCCCCAACGGCCCGTTTGAGCAGAACCGCCATTTGAGCAGAACCGCCATTTGAGCAGAACCGCCCGTTCGAGCAGAACCGCCGTTTCTATGGCCACGAGGTCTCACCCGACTCGCGTCTCTATTAAAAGGCTACGGTCTGAAACAGGAACTCCGCTGGTCCACAGCTTCATTCAACTAATTAAAAAAGCAGAAGCTCAAATCAACAGAATCCTGTAAACGAGCGATGATGCTAACGAACCATTGGGCTGTGAAGGCTGCTGCTGTCCTCGGCCTGGCCCGAGCTCCGGTTGGTGCTGGGCTCCTCCGTCTCGTCCAGCAGGCTCATGCTCGTGCACGTCTCAGCGTCATCGCAGGAAGCCCGAGTGGTCCGCTCCAGGATGGGCGTCAGGCCCCCGCACAGTTCCAGCTGGGGGGGGAGGTTCACAGGAAAGGAGTTTACCGCAGGTGTCTGCTACAGGAGGCTAAAGGGTTAGCGTTAGCGTTAGCCTGTCCTGCTGCTCACGCCCGTCTGTGGTCCAGCTCTGTGTCGGTCTCTCAGCACCATGAAATATTCAGGTGACCTGTAACAGGACTCTCCGCTCGCTACTCAGCCACCGCCCACAACAGGTGAAACACTCGAGGCTCTCGACAAAATACCTTCACAGAAATGTCTGGAATATTTAATATGAATATGTATTTCACATTTGATATTAAGAGCACAATCCACACATAAGAACCCATTTATATGTGCTGAGTTTAACATTGGATGAATAAAGACCAGTGATTAACCCCTAATTAAAAGAATGCTAAATGCTAGCACTACTTTAACGGCGTGTTGGGCCGGTGGAACGCACTGACCCCCATGCCTGGGGAGGCACCGGGCTCCATCACAATCACCGTTAGAAACATTTATATTTATATATAAACTATAAATACATATTATATTTATATGATCAGCAGCAGCGAACAGGTTACTTTTCATACTTTTCATATCTTATAGCTGCATTTTTACACAATCTGTAGCCTTGAAGCTAAAATAGCAGCTGTGACTAACTGGTGTTGTGGGTCCACAAGTGGCCCCTGCCAGGCCGTAAGAGACCTGCCCCCCCCCCCGCTAAAACACGGTAAAAACACGGTATGACAGATGTATGACAGATGTATGACAGATGTATGACTGATGTATGACAGATGTATGACAGATGTATGACAGATGTATGACAGATGTATGACAGATGTATGACAGATGTAGGACAGATGTAGGACAGATGTATGACAGATGTATGACAGATGTGAGGGGTTGTGCGATCCAAAGGAGGCTCAGCTGCTGCCGACCCTCCTCCCGTATTTGGATGGAAAAGGCAAAAATTCAGCAACATTTAATAGAAATTATTATTAAATTATTTAAGTTAAATGTAAAATGAGTTTAGAGTTCAGACCCTGGGATAAATAGAACTATTGAATCTACTACTATTGCTCATTAGCATAATTGAATCATATTATTATTATTATATTTGCTTCCATTGTGCTAAAGTAAAATTAGCAAAACAATCTGAGGGAAGGTGTTGCTATGGTGGTGGGTTCTTCTCGGTACTGAACTCTGCCCCCCCCTCTACCCCCACCCCCCACCCTCTCTACCCCACCCCCTCCACCCCTCCCCCTCTCCACCCCCCCCCCTCCCCTCTCCACCACCCCCACCACCCCCCCCCCCCCCACCCCCCCCCCTCTCCACCCCCCCAGGCTAAAACGAGCCCCCCCCCACTTACGGGCAGCGGTTTGGCCACTCCGATGAGCACGGGGCCGTAGCCGGTGGACTTGAGGACGTGCACAGCATAATCCAGGCTGGAGCCCTCCAGGTTAGTGTCATTAACAAAGACCAGTCTGTCGCCGGGCAGCAGGCGACCGTCCCGGTCCGCCACGCCTCCTGGCACCAAGGACCGGATCACCAGAATGGTTCTAGTGGCATCTTCTGGATCCTGGTGCAGGAGAGGATATTTGATACTATATAAAACCAGACATATATTTATATATACACACAGTATATATGACATCCTGGTGGTGGTGCTGGCCCTGCTGCTGTAATGGGTGGAGTCATTACGGTTGCTATTAATTATGGGATAAGATAGACGAGCATCCCATATTAATCTGTCTCTGAGGCAGAATTCAGCATCATTTTGATGTTTAAACCAGCATAGAACAAACACAGAAACACGCTCCATCTCTGGTTCTTATCTAACTTCTCTTCTTCTCTAAGCTGTCCGTCTACGTGTGGAGAGGCTCAGGGCCACGGCTCTGACCTGGTAGTCCAGGATACTGAAGCCCAGTCCGGACTCGCCTTTCTCCAGCTCCACCACCTGGGTGTCCCGCTCCCACATGGCCAGAGGAGGAGACATTGGAGGGACGCCTCTCTTGGTGATGTCCTCAGCGGTGGGACAGGGAATGATGCAGCCATGGTCCAACTGAGGAACCAAGAGTTCAGGTGACTGAAGAGACCAAAGTCTTCCTCTTGTTTCACGCTCACTTCAGGACTGGGACGAGGCCCCACAGCTTTTGTTTTTCAGTCTTAATGTGCTCAAAGATCAGGTCCTGTAAACCTGTCTAAAGTCAGGTTAGTTAGTTAGTTAGTTAGTCCCCAGTTTGACCCACCTGTGATGTAAAGCCAATGAAACCCCTCCAGATGTTCAGCCCCCCCACAAAAACCTTTCAGATAATTTGACTGACATGTTTTGCCATCGTGAAAGTGGATGAAACAAGGTTCACGAGGCCCAGACTGGCATTACAGGGTTAGGGGTCAGGCCTGGGGTCAGGCCTGGGGTCAGGCCTGGGGTCAGGCCTGGGGCCCCACCTGGGGCCAGTCCTGCGGTCAGGGCCTGTTAGCTGGACCTCTGCCCACGGGACTTGCCAGGCTCCGCCCCAAACGGCACTTCAGGGGCTTTGACGACCCAATCCTCAGACCAAAGCTGTGGTTACAGGAGCGTGGAACCCCCTGAGGAAAGGAGCCCAGCCTGGCCTGAGGAACCCAGCGGGGCGCTCCGCTACTCTGGAGTTGCCCGGGGCGAGTGGCGGCCAGCTGGGGGGGACTTCCTCATAGCTTAGCTCAGCTGCCATGTGTTGGAGAGGGTGAGGGACTTCAGAGGGTCAGGGACGGGTCTCTTCCTGTGGTTCATGTCTACGGGCGGGGGGGGGGGACCTGAAGGTGCTGAGGAAGACTCTACTGGGGACGTCCCTGTCGTGGCCCACATGGGGCCTCCCTGATCTGCTGGTGTTCTCTTATTGGACTTCTGTGCTTGTCAATACAAACACCATGTTTGAGAATAAGGGTGTGCACAAGTGCACGTGGCACCGGGACACGGTGGGACCGACGTATTGGACCGAGCTGAGATGAAAGGCAAAGCTCTTCCTTTATGGGTCAGTGTCCAGTCCCACCTGGGGTCATGAACGTTGGGTCACCGATACAAGCAGCCGAATGAGCTTCCTCCACAGGGTGAAACCCTCGTATGCCCCCTCCCTAGGAAGGGGGTCCCCAGTTGGACCCAGGACACGCTGGAGAGGCTATGTCTGGGGTCAGGGACCCTGGCTCAGCACCCCAGTCCTGGACAAGAGGCAGAAGCTGCCAACAATGAAGCCACTCACAGCCTGTGACTGACCTGGACCCTGGAGAACAGACCCTAGAACAGACCCCAGAACAGACCCTGGAGAACAGACCCTAGAACAGACCCCAGAACAGACCCTGGAGAACAGACCCCAGAACAGACCCTGGAGAACAGACCCTAGAGAACAGACCCTGGAGAACAGACCCTAGAGAACAGACCCTAGAGAACAGACCCTGGAGAACAGACCCTGGAGAACAGACCCCAGAACAGACCCTGGAGAACAGACCCTGGAGAACAGACCCTGGAGAACAGACCCTGGAGAACAGACCCTGGAGAACAGACCCCAGAACAGACCCTGGAGAACAGACCCTGGAGAACAGACCCCAGAACAGACCCCAGAACAGACCCTGGAGAACAGACCCCAGAACAGACCCTGGAGAACAGACCCTAGAACAGACCCCAGAACAGACCCTGGAGAACAGACCCCAGAACAGACCCTGGAGAACAGACCCTAGAGAACAGACCCTAGAACAGACCCCAGAACAGACCCCAGAACAGACCCTGGAGAACAGACCCTAGAACAGACGCCAGAACAGACCCTGGAGAACAGACCCTGGAGAACAGACCCTAGAACAGACCCTGGAGAACAGACCCTAGAACATACCCCAGAACAGACCCTAGAGAACAGACCCTAGAACAGACCCCAGAACAGACCCCAGAACAGACCCTGGAGAACAGACCCTAGAACAGACCCTGGAGAACAGACCCTGGAGAACAGACCCTAGAACAGACCCTGGAGAACAGACCCTAGAACATACCCCAGAACAGACCCTGGAGAACAGACCCCAGAACAGACCCCAGAACAGACCCTGGAGAACAGACCCTGGAGAACAGACCCTAGAGAACAGACCCTGGAGAACAGACCCTGGAGAACAGACCCTGGAGAACAGACCCTGGAGAACAGACCCTCACCCTCCACACTCTCCTCAGCGGGCAGGGGCGCCTAAAGACGGGAGGGGGGCCAATGGTGCACCTTTCTGCCTGCCAACCCCCCTGTGGGGGGCCGGGCCCTCCCACGTGCGTTCACCTTCTCGTTAAACTCGGCCAGCAGCTCTTTCAGGGTGAGACGGGCGGCGTTCTCGTCTTCGTCGCTGTCAGGAAGCGGCGGTGGCGAAACGTGCGAGCACACGAGGCAGACGTGCATCGGCAGCTCCTTCAGAACATTGACCACCTCCTTGTGGGTCTGTCCAATCAGCGGCCTCCCGTTGACCTGATTGGACCAAAGCCTTTGTTAAATGAGCTCAATGTAAATATATAAGAACATAAATTCCAGTGCTGGATAATTCACAGAAAACGTTTGCGATCATAAAAGTCTGATTTTAATGTCGGTTTAATACACCTGCAACAGCGTCATGGCAACAGTGTCGCCATCCCAGCCTGCTGCAGCCGTGCACTAAAGAAAAGCGACTGCGTCGTCAGAAGCACGTGCACTCACAAGCACGCGCCTTCCTTTCATTCCCTAGGGTTAGGGTTAGGGTTAATCTAGTTGAACTAGTAGTGAAGGGTTAGCATCCGCGGCTACCTCCAGTATCTGGTCTTCGGTGAAAATCTTCCCACTCTGGCCAACAGGCCCCTCAGGCAGGATGGAGCGCACATAGTGGTGTCCTGCTCGAGCCTCCAGGCTGAACCCAAGGCCACTGGTCTCTCCAAAACGTTCCAGCTGACACACCTAACGGGTTAGGGTTAGGTTAGGGTTAGAGGGTTAGGGGGTCAGGGTTAGGGGGTCAGGGTTAAGGTTAGAGGGTTAGGGTTAGAGGGTTAGGGGGTCAGGGTCAGAGTTAGGGGGTCAGGGTTAGAGGGTTAGGGTTAAGGTTAGAGGGTTAGGGGGTCAGGGTCAGAGTTAGGGGGTCAGGGTTAGGGGGTTAGGGTTAGAGGGTTAGGGGGTCAGGGTTAGGGGGTCAGGGTTAAGGTTAGAGGGTTAGGGTTAGAGGGTTAGGGGGTCAGGGTTAGGGGGTCAGGGTTAAGGTTAGAGGGTTAGGGTTAGAGGGTTAGGGGGTCAGGGTCAGAGTTAGGGGGTCAGGGTTAGGGGGTTAGGGTTAGAGGGTTAGGGTTAAGGTTAGAGGGTTAGGGTTAGAGGGTTAGGGGGTCAGGGTCAGAGTTAGGGGGTCAGGGTTAGGGGGTTAGGGTTAGAGGGTTAGGGGGTTAGGGTCAGGGTTAGGGTTAGGGTTAGAGGGTTAGGGTCAGGGTGATTGGTTAGGGTCAGTGTTAGAGGGTTAAGGTTAGAGGGTTAGGGGGTTAGGGTTAGGTTAGAGGGTTAGGGTTAGAGGGTTAGGGGGTTAGGGTTAGGTTAGAGGGTTAGGGTTAGAGGGTCAGGGGTTTAGGGTCAGAGTTAAGGTTAGAGGGTTGGGGTCAGGGTTAGGGGGTTAGGGTTAAGGTTAGAGGGTTAGGGTTAGAGGGTTAGAGGGTTAGGTTAGGGTTAGAGGGTTAGGGGGTTAGGGTCAGGGTTAGGGTTAAGGTTAGAGGGTTAGGGGGTTAGGGGGTTAGGGTTAGGTTAGAGGGTTAGGGTTAGAGGGTTAGGGGGTTAGGGTCAGGGTTAGGGTTAAGGTTAGAGGGTTAGGGGGTTAGGGTCAGGGTCAGGGTTAAGATTAGAGGGTTAAGGTTAGAGGGTCAGATTTAGGGTCAGGGTTAGAGGGTCAGGGTTCAGGGGTCAGGGTCAGGGTCACACACAGGTTCAGATGAGGGCGCTGCACACGGAACCTTTACTGTCCAACTTCAGACACGTACAGAAACCTCGTATCGAGGCCCGACAGCACGCTGCCACCTCCACCTCAGGGCTTCCTCCTCAGCTGCTGTGAGCTTCACATCTGGGAAAGGGGGATGGACACAGGATCTTCACTAAACTGAGAGCGGATCACCGGTTCTGAAGAACGCAAGTCAGCGTGGGACGCAACCTTCTACAGACAGCATTTATATCTCTGTGAGGACCCTCACACACCCTCGTATTAGCATTGGTGCTAAATGCTACACACCCACAGACACACACACCCACAGACACACACACCCACAGACACACACACCCACACACACCCCCCCACACCCAGAGAAAGGTACCGTTTGTGGAAGCGTGCCTCAGCCACCTGCTGGCGAACGCCGCCCGCCAGGCGAGTTCCCGCAGTGAGCAGATCCTTGGGGGGGGGGTGGGAAACACCCCTGCGGAGAGACGTTCAAACATGAAACACTCCGATTCCAGGTTTTCTCCACAGTTTCAGACCAGGTGAGCAGCGCCCCCCCTCCCAGAGCACCTGGCTGTTGCTTCTTCTTGAAGTCCATCTCGTAACAGCTGTGGGAATGTCGGAGAGGATGCAGGGGGGGGACGGGCGGCAGAGCGGGACCGAGCCGGAACGCCCTCCGCAGCAGCCGCAGGCGGACCAGCGGCCCCGCCCTCCTCAGAACCTCCGTGGCCCGCTGCTCGCTGCAGCCCTGCAGACTCACGCCGTCCACCTGAAGCACAGGACAAACGTAGCAGCAGCGTTCCCACTGGACACGACCGCTCACCCGGAATTCTGAGTGATGGAGGAAAACCTTTGGAAACTATTCAACAATATTCTGAGGTTTCCGACCGGAATATGTGGAACCTTTGTATCCCACTGGGAAACCGCCGTCTCCTCCATTTCTAATACAAACGCAACATCTGGAGCTCACGGATAAAATGACGTCTCCAACGTGAATCCGTCCATCTCGATCCACGCCGCCGTCCTTCTCGATGCTCTTCACGATCACGCCGGCGCTGTAGACTGAGGACGGACACGTTGCACTCGTTAGACGACCTTAAATAAGTGCACGAGCCTCACGATGGAGCGCTGGTGTGCACGATCGGAACCATTCCTGTTGGGCTAGAGGTGCCCTCCGCTGTGACCTGACTCGGCAGAGGTAGAATAGAGGAGTCACTTGTGGTCACGTGACTTGTGGTCACGTGACTTTAGATCCCCGCTCACACAGAAACAACCCTGAGCTGAACCACCTGTGGACTCGTGTACGAGTCACACACACACACACACACCAACGCTGCACGCCAGCGCCGGCTCTCTGACCACATTCGAAGTGTGTGAAATCCTCACAAGGTCACTAACGAGTGGGCTAAAGGTCCGACTACCTGAATTCAAGTCGGTGGAGATGGTGAAGCCCAGGCCCTGGCTCCTCCTGGGGAGGTCCACGCTGAACTCCTGGTCACCATTGTTCACCTGAACGGATGGATGGAACGAACCTTCAGGCTGTTTCGCTTCAGATGTACACACTCACACACACACATGCACACACATGCACACACATGCACACACATGCACACACACTCACACACTCACACACTCACTCACTCACTCACACACTCACACACTCACACACTCACACACTCACACACTCACACACTCACTCTCACACACTCACACACTCACTCACTCACTCACTCACACACTCACACACTCACACACTCACACACTCACACACTCACACACACACTCACACACTCACACACTCTCACTCACACACTCACACACTCTCACTCACACACTCACACACTCACTCACACACTCACACACACACTCACACACACACTCACACACACACACTCACACACTCACTCACACACTCACTCACACACTCACACACTCTCACACACTCACACACTCACTCACACACACACACACACTCACTCACACACTCACACACTCACACACTCACACACACACTCACACACTCACACACTCTCACTCACACACTCACACACTCTCACTCACACACTCACACACTCACACACTCACACACTCACACACACACTCACACACTCTCACTCACACACTCACACACTCTCACTCACACACTCACACACTCACACACACTCACACACACTCACACACACTCACACACTCACACACTCACACACTCACTCACACACACACACACTCACTCTGACCTTGCTGTCCACACCGTCCCGGCTGAAGGCAGGACAGTAGCTTCTGCCCTCCTGTCTCACATCCCTGGCCACCATCAGTTTGACTCTGTTGCCAGCATTTCGGAGCACCTGAGCGTGGGAAGCGTGTGCACGGTTACGTGTACAGACTAGAGAAGCACAGAAACGTGCAGGTTCTCCTACCTGGGCCACCTGCTCACTGCTCATCCCAGCCAGATCCGTGTCTCCGATCCGCAGGATTTGATCTCCACTGCGCAGACGTTTGTCCTGCAGCGTCAGACCATCAGAGCATCACTGAACACACACAAGCCTGAAAAAGATGCATCTGGAACGCGTGTTTACAGCACGGAGCTAACAGCTTTAGCTTTATTAGCCTTATTTCATTTTTATAAAATAGGTGTTTTATCCCAGCTAAATGACAGAAGTTACACAACTGCAGCCCTGGAGATGAAGAGTGAAGA
Source organism: Takifugu ocellatus (assembly GCA_027382335.1). Classification (NCBI taxonomy): domain Eukaryota; kingdom Metazoa; phylum Chordata; class Actinopteri; order Tetraodontiformes; family Tetraodontidae; genus Takifugu; species Takifugu ocellatus. Next base: position 95,552 of record JAPVLW010000097.1, read on the forward strand.
TACGCCAACCTTCACCAAGACAGCAATTAAGTGATGAACTCATAGTTTTAGTGGGAAATGAACCTTCTTGTGAATTTACCTGGCCTGCTGCTCCTCCGGGGAGGATGGTCTTCACCATGACCCCTGTGCTGCGACCTCCGATGATGCCAAAGCCCAGGCCTTTGCCATCGTTGGTTAGCTCTATCATCTCGATATAACGCCTCTGAAACACAGGTGTGTTGGTGAGGACACACAACACACAGCTAAAACCCCATGGTGCTGCGCCATTGTACCTCCTGAGCGAGAGCGGCCAGGTTTCTCCCCATGGACATGGTGCGGGACACCCGCGGGGGGGTGCAGTACTAAAGGAAAGAGAGCAAGAACAAGCCTCATGTAAAATAAGTGATAAAAGATTATAAAATACACACAGAAATGAGCAAACGGCTGGACACACACCTGCGACTCCGCGTGTGTGTAATCTGTGATCTCATTGGTGAGGGACATTTCCTGGGAGCTCAGAGACGAGAAGCTGCCCTCTCTGTTCATGGACCTGCCGGAGCCGGGTCGTCGGTGCTCCACGGCCCAGGTGTAGGAGTCGCTGTGGCTCAGCCCCTGCAGCACGCCGCCACAGGGGCCCCGGTTCAGGGACACCGATTTGGAGACCTTGGCCTGTGAGGATGCCAAAGGAGATCAGGTTTCCAGGCTCAAACTCACAGGTGTCAGAAAGGAGACGAGGCAGAGGTGAGGAGGTGTTGATGGATGTGGACAGAATTAAAGAACGTAACAGTTCAGCCGGCTGTGCACAAACAGAAAAATCCCACTTTGATCATTTCATCAGACGTCTGCGGGTGAACTCGTGCTGCCTTTAAGGCTCCCATCACATAAACATCCTGCCTGTTAGCATGAGCGCCACACCAGACACTGTTGTTGTTGTTGTTGTTGTTGTTGTTGTTGTGGAGAAACACATGCACATGTGCACATACAGCCCGACCCACAGAACACAAACGTGAAATAAAACTGAAAATGGTGGTAAATAAAGATAAATCGAAGCTGTGCCAATCATAGTTGACATCACTACTGTTGATGTTCAAGGTAAATAGCCATTAAAACAGCCCCCCCCCCCCCACAATGTTCAGGTTTATCTGACGTCTCCGACCCGACTGGCCTGGAGAGGGGGGCAGCAAGCGGATCGAGGGTAGATGCTAACGACTGGAGACAGAAGTGAGATGAGAGCCTGCAGTAGCCCAGCGCACCTTTAAGCTACCCCCCCCCCCCCCCACACACCCCCCCACCTCGCTCCTGCTGCTCCCTCTTTCTCAGGGCTTTGGTGATAAGCTTGGCTAAGCTGATTACTCATCCAGTTTGGTCCCAGCATTCCGGTTTTTGGACATGATTCCTTCTCTTGCATTCACCATACAGCCAACACACACACACGCACACACACACACACACGCACACACACACGCGCACACACACACACACACACACACCTGTGCTGGGGCTAGCTTTGCCAGGGGCTTCTGCTGAGCTTGCTGTAAGCTAAGGATGTGATGGAAGAGGGGGCTGTGCAGGACAATCTTCAGCAGAGACAGCTTCTCCTGGGTGGGGGTCTCTCCTCTCTCCTTCAGTCTGGCTTGCAGTCTCTCTACCGCCTCCAGGGCGCGCCGGGTATCTGCAGAGAAAGTGTCACGTCATCCGGGTCCTACGGAGAAACCAGCGGCCCGTTCACAGCAGAAACAAGACCTCAGAGTCACAGACGTCCTCGGGCAGTAATATCATTTCATAAAGCATTTGGGTTATCAAGAAAACATCCCATAATTAAAAACAGATCGGGGTACTCAAGAGGAAAGTCTTGGATTTTGTGCTCATCCTGACAGAAGTGGCGTGAAAAGTGGCGTGGGAGCCCCGCAACGCTGCTGATGTGACGGTGCCACCCACGCATAGTTATGGCCCAAGGGTTCGAGCCTGTA